>JAGDQP010027791.1:12153-24668 GCA_022664845.1 Lepisma saccharinum
GATAGATAGATAGATAGATAGACAGATAGATAGATAGATAGATAGATAGATAGATAGATAGATAGATAGATAGATAGATAGATAGATAGATAGATAGATAGAAATATATTTTCTTACTTATTTACTCTGTATCTGGAAGTATATCAGGATACGAAGAACCAAATCGCGTGACCTAACAGCAGGCAGTTTAAAATCGCGTTATTTCGATAGTGAAGCTCTGTAGCGCTGGGGAGAGAAATTGCTAAAATCAGCTCTGTGTTCAATTTTCTTAGTTTATATGGAAGTACATTTAGAATACAGGCATATTCCTGCATCCAACTACAAACATATTTCATTTCTAGAATACATGCATTTCTTCGCGTTAGTTTACTACACGAATACAAATGTTCTTCAATTCCCAACAGCTGAATCAAAATACCAAGACTGTTAGAGAAGCGGTCAGTTAAAACATTAATACTTACAATATCTTTAGTTGTTTGCCTTTGGTGAGATTGGAAAAATACATACTCATGCAAGAAATTGGGGTTCTTAGTGTTTTCTTATTCATTTGCCCATATTCTATATGCAAGTTATTTAATCAAACTGCAATAAGACTAGCGCGGAACGTCTCATCGTACTTGAGGTAGGAGAGTTAGTTTTCAATGATAGATTAGATAATGGCCCTTCGCAAACAATTAGTACGAATATTGGTTTCTGTTGAAAATGACATACTTTTAAATACTAGTGCGTATGTGAAGTAAATTCCGGGACCTTCAACTGACTGTTCGAATCCTTTCCCCTACCATATTTAGCCATCATTCCACACTTATGTAGAGAAGAACAGCTATTCCTTGAATGTCTGCTACTCATTATCAGCTGCTAATTCAGCCACTTACTGTTTTATAAAATCCCATGTTATCATGAATCAATTTTGCATATTATGTTACACCTCCTTCTTTTATTTTTCGAAGATCTGCGCTATTTATCTTCCAAGCTATGAACGACGTAGAGCTTACAAACTAACACTGTCTATGAAAAAAGTAGAAGGAAATAATATGTAGAGAAGAAAGAGAGATATGGAAAAGAAACAATGCCGCAGAGTGCAACCAGGTGAATGGGCAATGAACAAAACTGCACCTCCCATCGTAATCGTACAATAAAAGAGAAAGAGACATGTGCATGTAGATTTGTGTGGTATGGGTAAAGCGGCTGGCGATGTTACATGGAGACACAAATGTGCTCCGATACCATCTGCCCCAAAGTGGTCCGGTTTTTATTTCCTTCCATACTCTTAATTCTTCTTTCAGCTCCTATCTCTACTGGTAGTGAAAGGTATACAACCCCCAGCTGGCACGTGGATAAAATATCTTTATTACCCGATATCCTTACAACTCCATTATCGTGCGTTTTCCCTTTGTTTTTATATTTGTAGTTTCTTTTTATCCTTGTAGGTTAAATCAGTGTTTCCAATGGTCACATTATTTTGTTCTGATAAGCAACTATCAATCCTTATTTGTTCTAAACTTTCATTTGTGCTAATTGTTAGTGTCTTTAGATTGAATTGTTAATTGAGCTTGTAGATGGCTTTTAGTCATCTATGAAGGCCAGAAAGGGATGCGGGAAGGAGTCGGTCAAGATCCAAGTTGATATTACCAACTAGGTATTTGCTTAGTATGGTGGGTGATAATACTGGAAAAACATCAGTAACTATGGTTGGAAACTGGTATTGAGTTCAGGACTTCTCGAACAAAGTCAACTGATGTACGGCTACTCAGTTATGTCGTTGCATGTGATATTTGCGCATTAAATTAGTCCGTTAGAACCAGATTGAAATAAGTGATATTTTCAGATAAAACAAGTTGAGAGTACTTACATATAACACGGACTATATGTGACAGAATATTCACACTTTGCACCAAAATATATTGGGCGTTCTTGCGTTTTTAGCACAATTTGAATATTATATGCCACATATTTTTTCCTGTTTTGTACAAAAATGCAATCTATTTATTATTACTGTTTGAAAATGTCACTTAGATTACTCTGGTACCAAAGGCTCCAAATTATATCAGGATTAGGATTTACTTAACGCATTGTACCTTTCCTTATGTGGCTGTTGCAAATGACATTTTGCTTATCTTTGATTTAACTATGATGAGATGCAAAATATATGTCCTTAACATGCAAGTGCACTATTCGTAATTTAGTAGTGCTTACTTGTGGAGATTTATTAAATACAGTGCAATATTCTATGATTATTCTATGAATTGAATAGATTTTATCATATACCTCCTAATTTCACTTTAGAACAAAATATTAGTCACAGTATTATCTTTCTTAAGAGCTTAATATAAATTTAAGTAACAATAGTGCTTGCTGAAAATAAAATTGAAGTTACACTTTAGGGTGAGAATATTATTTGTTAGATTTGAGTCGGTATTACAAATTCACCGTTCGTAGAATACATCATAGTCCTAAGTATTTCTGAGATTTAATGCCCATTTGTAACTTTGTTTTTCTGATAATGTTTTATTTCTTCCGAAAACTGTGATTGAATTTATGCGACTAATGTTGGTATTGTTTTGTAACAAAGTAAACTTGATGCGAACAAGTTATTGCATCTACCAATACGTGTATTAATGCCAGATTTAGGTATAAATAGGAACACACATTTAACTTATATTGCGCATGATTCTAATTTCACAATGCACACATAGAATTCGGCAAGTTTTTGTACGAAACATTTGTATTTGTTTTTCCTGATCTGTACAGACGTTTTCGAAATGTTATGAATTCACAAAAGATCAACGTACTAACGACTCACATTTTTGGTAAGTTTGTTTTTAAAACTATTTTTGGTATACCTCTGGATACAATTTGTTACAATAATGGAAGCTGTAAAAAGTAATGATCAAAAGTGAACTTCGAAAAGTTTTAAGGTGGATGATGTGAGGGGAATTCTTTGCAAGTTCTTTCCAGTGGTGCATTTATGTCTTTCACGAGGTTACCACATACAAATTAACATAAGAATTAATGGAAGTTAAGTTAGATTAAACTGCACAAACTATGATCTGTTGTATAAAATATATGTATGAGTCATTCGAATAACTAGTAATACATGCTCATTTGGACTGTTTCTACTATGGTGAAATAAACTTGCATGATAATAGTTGCTGTTGTAAAACAACTAAACATGACATCAGTTTAGATGTGTAGTACAAAGAGTTCTAATTATTTCATCTAACGTTCATCTTAGATACACAAGAAATAGAAAGAAGTTTCGTCTAGATTCTGCTGAAGTAATTGCATATACCTTACAACTGTATAAATCAGTAAACAAAGTATTTTTGTGCTTATTACACTTACATTGCCATTGTTATTCAGCTATACATTTATGTAACTTTATACACACAGTCTGTGTATCAGTATTGTTTACTTCAGCGAGACCCTTGATCCTTTATATATACAGTATATTCTGCTTAGTATTACTATGTAGGATGGAGAAAGACATCAATTGGTTACAGAGTTGTAACTGCTTATTACAACAAATTATTACCGTAAAACTTTTAATTTGTAGTTTTCAGCCGGACTAAAAAGACTACCTTGTTTCACCTTCCCTTATTTTTTTGTTTTTCTTCGGTATACCTTTAGTAATCAAAAGGACTTAATCATACATGTCCACATTCTGAATAAAAATTAACTTCATTAGCATATTACAATCTATATCACAAGAAAGTAAAGATCACTTACTTCTAGAATTTATTCAGTTTTTAGGTTCGGATACAATTTCAGGGTTAAATACTAAATTTAATTTGCATGACTGACTTTACTGCAAACCGTGTATTTTGATTCTACTCTCGGATTTTATAGAGGACCTAGCTGAACAAAATGTAACATGTAATAATTATCAGAAACTATTTTTGCCCTTCCTATTGCAAGTTCGAAAAAAAGTGAACGAAATCGATTTTTTTACTAATTTTAAAATACATTTGTTTCGCTATGTCAGTCCTGAATATTTCACTTACAAAAAAAATGTGCTGATTAACAATTACATTTTAAAAGTCTGGTATTTGCACCTATTAGCAAAATGCTTTAAAATGACTTGCGATATTTTGCAATATGGCCTACATTGCGTTCCGAACTGACAAGCTTTCTTGTGGGACTAACTTGTTTTCAACAATTTTGAAAATGCATTGCGATTACACTATTTCTATACAGTGCTTGCTTGATGGAGTGAAATTTCGCTCGGGGTAAAGAAAAAAAATACATTTTTTTCAGGTGAGGAAAGAGATGAGTTTTTTATAAAACCTAAAATTTAGGGACATTCTTGTTGAGAATGCTTCTACTTTCAATTGTCAGCATCAAATTGTTAAAGTTTTATAGATACATGAAGGGACACGGTGAGAAAAGTACAATGATCAAAATTTTTCTTCCTTAAATAATAATTATTTTAGATTACTGACACTTGTAATAAAAAACAGGTCTACAATAACAATAATCAAAACATACTCATTTCGCGAAGCTGCAAATTACAATAAAAAGTAAAAGTAAGTAATGAATTAATCGTTAGAATATTGCGATGTAGCTTTTCGTAATTTAAAAAGGGAATAATGTAGTAAATAAATTATTTGTAAGAAATATATTTATGGATGTCATAGATACTTAAAAACCATAAATTAATTCAATTAAACGCAATTAAATTAATGACTGAATTCGTATCAAGCTTAATACAAGCTTAAAAGACTCAAGCAGTTACGTTACTTAATGTCAGTGAATCTATATTAAATGCAGGGTTATATGTAGTTTTTCAAGTGATTGTATTTAAAATAACTTTAACAACTTTATGAAATAACGGAGGGTCATATCAGAAACTGATTACAGATACCAAACATCACGGCACTTTAACATACAACAATTTAAGAGATCAAGTAGCTTCAGAAAGCTCTGTGACTTTGGGAAAACGTAGATATTTATGTTGATGGGAACTTCTGTTATGCTGCTTTATATCCAATTTTACATTGGGCATGTTCTAACGGTGATTGCAAGCCCCTTCTAAGATTAAAAAAATAAATTGAAAACAATTAACGCTGGCTTAAAATTTATAGAATTGAGTCAGTTAGCAAGTAGTGTATACTTCATGGCATACAGTACTACTGTTTGCAATAATTACTCAATGTACAAAAACTTTAGATTGTTTGTAAAACAAACTACTTACTTCTCAAAGAGAAGCTAATTTCGTCTTGTTTGAGGAAGTATATACTGTTTTGTAATACTTACTGTGTTTGTCTGCGCGGGTTTTACCATGTGAGAGATGTGGTCAGCGTATTCCACATATGCTTTTGTTTTGTCAGATGTTTTACGGCCGGATGTCCTTTCTGACACCAATACACATATGCAATCCGGGTATGGGAAATCGAAGTGTTACTATGAAATGGAGCTCCCACCAAGAAAGGAACCCGTGGGCTGTGCGATATTTCGATATATCGATCGTTCAATCCATATTTTGTGAATATCAAAATTTCGATATTTTATAAATATCGAATTCGATGTATCGATACTTCGATCTTTCGATACTTTGATATTTCAATATTTTTCGATATTTCGATACTTCGATATTTTTGATACTACGATATTTTACATTTCGATACTTCAATATTTTTCGATACTTCGATATTTTTATATTTCGATAGTTCGATATTTTAATATTTAAATACTTCGATATTTTTATATTTTGATACTTCGATATTTTTCGATACCTCGATATTTTTCGATACCTCGATATTTTTCGGTGTTTCGATATCATGGATCGATATATTATTTCCTATATTTGATCGATATCGAATTTCGATATTCAAAACCGGATATCGCACAGCCCTACCCGTGGACCCTTGCACCGAAGGCGAGCGCGGTAACCGTATGGCTACGCAGGAGCTCTCTCTTGTAATAGACATTTTACTACAGAAATATATTTTTCTTTATTTCTTGTGTTTATTTTTTTCTTATTTTATATAAATCAGAAGAACTTTTGTTTACGACATTCTGCACAATATAATTACAATGATTCATTGGGTTTCAAGTTTTACCCATTACAAAGGACAGTAAAAGAACATATATGAAAAGAATCAGAAACTGACAAAATTTTCACGCTAATTTCTCATACATGTAACTTTCACTAGTGACAGATGGCAGCATCATCACAAATGCTCTATGTGACTTTTTGGTCGTACGACACACATCCAAGTGGAAGTCCAATTCGGTCCAAACGCCTTAGGAAGTTGCGTTCATACTGCACTGTTACATGTAATATTTCGATTAATATCACCACTGACATAAACTGTTGCATCATCACAGAAGAACGGAAGATTCACCAAATCTTCATTCCGTGGATCATTCAAACCCCATTCACAGAAGTTTCTGAAGATCATCTGGTTAGAACTGTTACAATAAATTTCGTGGTACGGTTTTAGTTCCAACATTTCACGCAAACGTTTCCATACAGTTTGTTGCGGAATACCAAGGTGCGGTATGTGGACTTCTGTTAGTTGCGACTGCAAGTAGCCTGCACTTGCTACACTGTTTCATCTGAGACGGTAGGACGTCCTGTGCTTTTACGTTTGCAGATTCAATCTCTATCCTTGAAAATCCTGTACCATTGCAATATGCTTTGGTGTCCTGGTGCTTCTGTTTCGAGCTGTCTTCGGAATTCATACTGAACTGTAACTACTGACTGACACATTTCATATTCCAAGACCAAAGCGCTTTTAGGTGCCCAGACGTCATTTCACAACTGCTCCCAATCTCGCTAGTTGTGGAAGTTACATGTATAATACATTATAAGAGTTTCTGATTATTTTGCAGTATGTTGTTTTACTTTACGTGTATTAGTATTTTTAATAATCTCAAAGAAACCCGACGAATCATTAATAATTACCCTGTACAGAATGTTGCAAACAAAAGTTTTACAGTATCGGTTACGTATATCTGAAATTACACATTCAAAGGGTTTTGGCATGTTACAACGTAGGAATAGTATTGATAGCATTTCGTCATACATCCTCTACATGCGCAGGAAACTTTCGCAGAAGTAAACACATTCACAGGGTTTCACTAAATAAGATGGGTATGATAGCTGAGTCCTACATAGGGTTGTTTCCTATGGTGTCAGAAATCCAGGAAAAATATTCATTTATTTTTACGTCTGGAAGATTGGGCACATTGCATACAATTCGAAGCAGTGAGAAGTACTTGGTAAAAGTGACACCAAAAAGCGGTTGATGGCTTATGAACAAATTCCTCATAATGCCGTTCATTAGCTGTGGTTTATTTTATTTTCATAAGTTATAGGTATGTACTCTCCAGACCATTGATTTTATTTTTTAACAGGTTCATGTCATTTACACAGCATACTCATTGTTCGTGACATGGTGCCCATCAATGAGAGTTAGGCTTTGAGGGCAGTTTGTTTTTTTGGCGGCCTTGCTAGTAAAGTGACTAAGCATGTAAAGAGCCAGAGTATATAACATATGTTGATTCCGAGAATTTCTGCAACTGTGTGAAGACTGAAGAGCAAGCAAATTGACTTCTTCTAGTGCTGGTTTTCATTCATAGAGATGAACAAGTCAGCCAAAGCGTGAATTTCTGCGACCATTACATTTGCTTCAGGACTCTGGATAACAACAGCAGATCTTTGGGCAGCTTTCAGTGCATGAAGATAACCCGTGTATCGTCTATGTGACTATTGGAAAGAAGTTCATGCCTTATTCCGTGGCGTATTCTACCAATACAGTTTTGTCATCGTTGCCTTTTACACCCAAAACAAATACTTTGCTTTCTTTCAGTAACATTTGATGCTGTCAGTAATATTCTAAAAGAAATTTAGTCGTGCCGAATCTAAAAAAATACGGCCTCATTGCTTTGGGAAGTTTGTGTTAAGGTTGGCAATAATGATTTCAAGAAGATCTCTTTCCTTACTTCTTCTGTTGGTCTCTATCATATTTGTAGAGTATGGATCGTAAACATCGAACACAGCATTCACTTGTGTAACATTAGCTTTCTTGAAGTATCTAACAAAATCTAGAGAAGAATTCAACTAACTCTGAGGATATGTCAAATTTATACATAATGCGGGCTGTATACATTTGAACAAGTACTTCAAATACGTTGCAAATTTCCGCTAAATCTATCTGTTAACGTATCCGTACTTTACTGGAAACCTATTGGTTCCTCCATTGCATGGACCAGAACAACTTCATTTGCCTTCTTCAATGAGTTCTACGAACTACATAGAAACGAGGAAAATGTTGAATACATCGTTTTTCACATTAACGCTTTCCTTGTTAGACTTCTTTGGCTTAGCGTTCTGTATAGTTAGAAAAGTATGGACAAGTACGCATAAGATTTTTTCAATAAATTTGAAAATTTTAGTGCGAAGTATATCTTCAACATATCCATGAATGATGACATGTTTTGGTGTAATTGTAGCTGACAATGTTATGGAACTCTTCATCCAGGTGTAATGTTTCAAACGCACAATGGGGCCGGAAGTTAAAACTGGTCAGACAAAATTAACATTCTCAGCATTATTACTACTCAATTATCTTATGTCACGCCATAGCCAAGTAACTGTTCTTCATTTCTCCACACGTAGAACACCAGTAAGTATTCGACTATGAAGCAGCAGCCCACAGAAAGTTACTGATAATCGTGCTTTGCAACTGCAGTTAATTACTTGGCTGGCGAACGAGAAAGCCAAACGCTACGTGATCGCGGTGTGTGAGACATGGCAGAATATTTCTACATAGGAAAGGTATTTTCGGGTATGTACTTGCCTTATGTATTTTAGTATCCCAGGAACAATTCTTGTAAATGTACTTAGGTGCATTTAGAAGTGAACGCTGTAATAATTAGAAACTCCACTAAAGTTTTGAAAGACACACATAAGTGCAAAAATTCCTTGGCTGCTCGTGCATTTAAACTTGCGCTAGTCTGTACTTTCAATTATTGTCTTTATTGCTCTTGGGCAGTTTTTGTCGTTACGTGCCGCTTTTGTACTGACAAGTTGTTTTGTCGTGTGCTGTAGTAAGAAATGACATACTAACTAACGCAAGTGGAACCATGTGAAGCTGTATGGATACGGCTTGGCGGTTGTTTTGAATACAATATTATCCTCGTCTATCATTGGAGGCAACAAATAATTGATTCATCGTTACTGAACAAGTCTTTCTCAATCAGTATGCTATCATACGTTACAACAAGTACAACATACGTTGCTTAAAAGTATCAAGAAATACCAAGAAGGACATGCCAGGAAGTGTTCCGACAAAGAAATTTAGGTGATATCCCGAATCACTTTCTTGTAAATTCTAATCCATTTGTAAGTTACTTTTCGAAAATGCCTACGGGAAAATATATTCACTCCCGCAAGATATGAAGAATTTCCCAAATCAGCCAAAAATCCAGTTACAGTTGCAGGTGTTTGATGAAACAGAAAAAAAAATGATGACGATAGTGATGATTCTTCTTCTTGTTGCTGCTGCTGATTTTCTTTTGTGATTTTAGTGAGGCTGGGCAACGATCATCTGATAGTTGTTAAAATGTTGATAATCTTTGTATTATGGGTCCATTTGAATAAATAACTTCGGCACGTCTCGATTGTCTTAGCTCTTTGTCTCGATTGTCTCTTAAGATTTTAAAATACAGAAACATCCATGACCCAGTCAAGTTTCGCTCTCAGTACCTTAGAAATGCTGGCGTGACGCATGAAATCACACGATTTCCATATTCAAATAGTTATTCATATTCATATTCTTATAGTTATTTTCTGACACGGTAACATATACTCACACTGACGTTACATATTTTGCTGTTTCATTAAACTAATGTTTCTCACCCTTTACCATCAATCTTTGTGTTTCATTTCTTTAAATTCATTCTACTAATCACGAAATTAAGCACTTTACGCATGTGTAGTTACTTAGTCCAGCGATCGAAATTTTGTCCTACTAGATTCCATTTCTGCCCCACTATGAAAACGTATGTATTTCAAAATCTTTAGATCATTTTAACGATCTCGAACTTCCTTCGTGTGAAGTTGCCGTCTATGGAACAAAACGTTACATAGGTGGAAGCAATTTTTCAAGTAGAAGATGGAGTCACTACTTGCCAATGATTTCAATAATAAAAGCAATATTATGTATGCGATTTTATCTGGATAATTATTTTGCTGAACTACATGGTTTCTCTTTTTTATACCATACCACATGCAGAAGAGCACTTTATATACCAGAATATTTTAGCATAATGTACTATTATGCAAAATACGAGATACGCACTCGATAACTAGTACATGTATCCAACCTGAATCAATTACTGGTTAGAAGTTCGGGCACATACTTTGTACGGCATTGTGTGCGAAACTGAATATACGGACTTAAAATAAAGAGAGTTTTACATTCTGCGGAGTCACCTCGAAAACGTGTTAACAATGTAACGTAAAGAAGCTAACGTGGTAGCTTTTGTAGCTCTGTTTATGCTGAATAACTTTAGTCAAATGTAATAATTTCATATTTCCAGTCGTTCCAAAGTTGCACAGGGAAATTTTCAAATGGTATCAGCATCTGGGCTCGATATTTGATTTCGGCCACCATTTTTGTTTCGATCAACTTCTAAACTTCACAAAATACCAATCCTGTATCCAAAGTACCGACGGCTTACAAATAAAGGGAGATTAGCTCCGGTATATTTTTACCACTCACCTATCTCCCGGTCGAAGCACCTTGTCGTGAGTTTTATCGGGGTTTTCCGGTCTCCTTCCACTTTCTGCACCCCCAATTTTCTTATCATCATCCATATGGCCTTTGCCAAAATTTAAAAAGTCCTTAAATAAAACTCAAAATTCAAAATAAAAATTCTTGAATTTTGTTTCGTTGCACTGCCGCTATCGTCTCAGTAATCTGAAGTACCAATACCTGTAGATTGACTCGATTTAAGAATTATGCCGGCATGAGAGACATTGTAGTGAACTATGTAAAGCGTAAACAATCTTGTTCTTACAAGAGAAGAGACGGGAAGTCGTCAGCTTGGTGTGATGGTTAAAGCATCGGATGACTAGATCAACGCTCCGAGTTCAAATCTGGCAAAGCGATTGACTTTTATCTGCTATATTTAAAAAAAAAATAGTTTTACACTTCGATTCTAAATAATTGCTACCTTTTCATTCCTTTACGTTTCTCAACATTTTAGTAAATTCACAGAAATAGTTAAGAAGCATCAAGGCAAGTCTCTTGATGAATTAACTCACCATTCACAAGGCACTTAAAAGGGAATTGACTCTTTAGGGTTCTACAACATCACACTGTAGGAATTAAACGCTGGAGACTCAGTTCATTCGAAACAGCTTCGTTGATACAGAGTGGTTTATATCACAGTGTATCTTACCCCCCACATGTTTCAATAGCCTAATTTAAAATGTGCTCTTCTAAAAGTATTCACCATGGAAGGGTAATTTATTGAAGTCGTAACATTGTAATTATATTAATTTGAACCAAATGATTACAGGGAAGCGCAAATTTACACAATTTAATTTAATCATGCTATGATAGCTACAATGAATGGCATTTGTGTGGCAAATAATTTTAAATAGCACTTTTTTTTACCTAGGTATCTTGGAACAATCCATCTAATACCCACAAACCGAAATTTATTCAGTTTGCGACGTACAAAATGTGGAAAGTGAACAGTAGAAGATTCTAACATGACCTTAACTAACTCTGCTTTGCTCGCTAACACTCTTTTGTCAAAACAGTATAGATATCCGAACTGCGAAAAATTGATTTTCGAAATGCAATTTACGAGATGCGAAGTGCAGAAATATAATCTTACTTTAACAAACCCGGCTTCGCTGGCTTAGCTAAGCAGTATATACGTTGCAAAAACGGTGTATCATTCTTCACTTTACTACAAAGTTCGAAATGGAGCGTCAAAAGTGATTTAATCTAACCTGACTTTAACTAACCTGTTTATTTATTCTTTTAACTTATTAATCCAGATCAAGAAAACTTCCTTAATAATCATAACACACTCAAAAATAACATTTGGTGTATACGCGCGTCGAAGAAAGTGGAGCTGGTGATTGATTTTTTTCATTGAAGAACAGGAAGAAAGCAAAAAGAGAAGCCGATAATAATTATAATTATTTGTATTCAAAACTGGGGGAAGTGGGTCAATTAACATGGGATGGCTGTTGGTGGATGTAATATACAGTATATGATAGAATTATACCAAGTTAAAGATAAAGGCGTAGTTAATGAACCGTCAATGTACAACATAAAATGCAGATAGACGACCAACGGTAAAGTTTAAGCAAATAGAATATTTATTTATTTATTTATTTATTTATTTATAAGTCGCCTATTACAGGAAAAGTAATACCCAATTTACAATAGGCTTACATAATAAGGAATATTACAAATGGTTATGATACAAAAGAAAGACAAACAAAAGAAAAAGAAACAATGAAAAAAATACATGAAAATAAT
>JAGDQP010027792.1:0-24668 GCA_022664845.1 Lepisma saccharinum
GGCACTTTCAAGGAACTTTGAAGGAAAACTGTCAAGCACGTTCTTTAACGAAGAAACATAACCCTTTAGATTTATATTTTCCAAGAATAAGCTGGATAAATGTTTGTTTACAAGTTGTTTGGCACCAAAAGAGTTTAGAAATGTCGGAATTTACGCCATGTATATTTCTTGCATTAACTCTTATTTCTTGGGATGCAGGATTGTTTTAAAGTTCGGTTTAAGTCCGGAATGCAAAATTTAGGAATGTTAGACTTTTGGAATTCATGTGGACAACACGGACATTATATAGCATTCCACATAACCTACTTATTTGTATTGAAATTTATTTAACTTCTACTTCATTTTACGTGACTACAGGTAGTTTGGACTAAGGATGCAACAACTGAGAAATGATGTCCATCGGTAAACATCGTTTTTGCGACAGAAAATCGAAGATATAGTAGCCATAGCCTTAACCTAGGCACTATTTGGCATTCTCCTGGCGAAACGGTAAAATCTCAGTCAGGATGACCGGCAGTAGACTTCGAACTTGCGTGATTCTCAGTGACGATTCCAAGTCTGTAACCATAACCACTAGCTGACGGGACGTTGTTTTCAATGGAAAGTGCTTTAAGATCCAAAAAAGGGTTTTTCACTGTTTCTTTCTCTTGTAATTTTGGAATATATTATCTATGAATTTTCGAGTTTCGAAAAGTAAGTGTCACGAGTAATTCTTTCCGTACAGCTCTCGAGTTTGGGGTTACAGATTCTCATAATTTTCCTGTTGCGACCGAAGGAAACCAGAGTGTTTGAAGATGAAAGTATGAGATCAAAATATTCTGTGGGTAGCCATATTGATTTATTTGAAAGAGAGGTCCAAATATTATAATAGGGGTTCATTACCATTGCAAAAGTAAATAGACATATAATAAAGTTGTGATGTCTGGAAGAGAAGATTCCTTAAATATTTCTTTCTATGTCACTTGTAACTGGATACGATACCTTTGAATTCTACAAATGGATAATTTTAAGGTAGTACTCTAAAGTTGGACTGCGAAGAGTATAGACACGGAATCAGTTGTAATCATTTATATTTGCAGGGAATTCTGAATATACTGTATTGAGTACAGAACTCGATGTGTATGCTAGTGTACAGAAAGCTCGATTAAATGGATTTAGTTTAGTTCCTTCCCTCCATAGCAAAAAAGAAAAGTAAAGCTACAATTCTCCAGGATATTATAGGAAATTCACGGGACATGATGATTTCATTCGGTACTTCGAAACAGAATACAGTAATAGAAGCGGTAAATATCAGTCTAGATGGGCGGCCTCTGGGCGAGTACCCACAACCTTCCCGACGCCAAGCCAGCCAGCACTATTCCAATTGTGAGTAACGGCCGCTCGGCATTACTTACCATGTAGAACTGCTTAAGATTGACAGTGAGTCCACTTCCTCACCTTCCATTTCTTGTTGTTGTACTACATAACGTGTAACATTTACAAGTTATAGAATTGCAAATGTGATAAGTAAAGTTCTATTTTTTTTTTCATCATTTGACAACTGTATTTGTCAGGAGACTAGTTGTCAAAGAAGTAGTTTGCTCACTTTATTAAAAAACATTCTTCCTTTGATCAACCTCCGTAACAAGAAGAATGCACTTCTTGACAGCTGCAAATCTTCCGATCTTAGTTTCATTTCTAGCACGTAGGACATTAAAACTTCTTTGGATTTTCCCAATTGTTTTAATTAGTCGTTGTTTTTGTTTTGTCTTCATTAGTGTGTTTCGTTAACATTTATGCTTACTAGTATTAGTCATGTTAATCGTAACAGGTGTTTGTAAGATATTCCTTATGCAAAAATATCTGGTAAATATTTTTCAGTTTACAGAATGTTGAGTTTCTACGAAAACCATTTGAAAATTCTCGGGTCTCAGAACGAGAGAGTGTACATATGTATGATTTTTTAAAATTCTTTTATTTCTATCCCATAACTTGAAATATAATTTTACTAAAGATATTCCAGTGCTTTTATTCCATCACTGAAGTCCATTTATGGGAATTCGTCAAAATAACCGATAACCGTTGCTACCAGTCTTTCTAACGGTAGTTTCATTTGTCGTCAAGGATTTTTATTGGTAGCTTTGGGAACAAATGATCGTTTGATGGGACTAAATCTGGCAAATAGTACCGCTGAGGTAGCCATTTGTATATCAATGATTTAATGTCTGGAAGCAACATTTGGAAGGGGGAGCGTATATTGTCCTGATGAATAAGGATATTTTTCTTGGACAAACACGATCTTTCCTCACCAATATTTTGGCTGATTTAATCCAGAATGTTTGCACAATACTTTCCAGTTATAATTTTATTCTTAGTCAATCAACCTGAAGCATCGGAAAGAATTGAAGTCTATCCGCCTTCCTCCTGACAAAACTGCTTTTTTACCTTTTTCGGTGGCGGAGAATCAGCAGGCTTCTGTTGCTTTGACTCTCCAGTGTGGTATTGAACCCAGGATGAAAGCAGTCGTAACGTCCTAAACGAGATAGTGAACTAGATCTCCATTTTTTTGGTAAGTTCGACTCCGAACCACTTCGTTCAGTAGACGTCCCCGAGACCCATGAGCATGCGCACAGAAAGTGAACGTGCTACCCTCTTGGGCCACCCGTAGTGTTGTATTCGTCTGAACACGATCCAGTAACTCGAGAAATGTACACAACTGTGTGTGTTTGTAGTCCCTAGTCAGTTAACCCTGCCTAGAATGTTTGTACACATCCTGCCGACTGTTTTTTTCATATCTGATTCTACTGTTACGATATGATATGCGCGTTTAAATTAGATACCCACAGCCTATTTAGGCCGAACTGTGGACACCATCAGTTGACGATTCTACAAACTAAGTTCGTGAGCCTACTTAATGACTTTTTCAGCTGTTGTTGTTCTCGGACGTCTACACTAAATGCATGTGATCTTCACAACATCTACGACCATGTTTAAATTCGGCTTATCGCCCATACAATCAATTTTATCTTATCTTTAAATTCGACAGCCCACATTCTCACTGTTTAAATGAAGATGAACTCTCGCCCAACACATTTTTCATTTCGCCAAATATATATATATATATGTTCGTGTTAAGTTCCGTTTTGCACAAATAATCACACCATGATGTTCGAATGTATAAAAGATCTCCTGGAAATATCACTATGATATAAATTTAAACGTGCTATCTCATGGTTTGTGATCCAATAGCACCAATACTGTAATGAATTCGTTAATGCCGCGAATTTCAGATCAGTATTGTGCGTTGTCAAGGGGAAGCTCATGGGTTCGAACCCCGATGCCAAACTTGCTGCCTGACAATTTCCAGAGTTTCTAACTAATTTTACGAGTCGAATGTTGATTTGGTATCATAACTAAAGCCCATTCAGCTAACTTTCACTCAGGAACGATGTTTGGGAGCGGGGTTCCAACCCATGCGCTTTCCCTTTCCAACGCACAATACTGATCTGAATTTCGCTGTATTAATGTATTCATCATACTGATTGGGTGCTATTGGATCACAAGACATGAGACAGCACGTTTAACTTTATCAGAGTGTTATTTCCAGGGGTTCTTTTATATTAATGATGGCAGTTGGAGCGCTCATAACGTTAAATAATTTAAAATGTTATTAAATGTTAATGTTGATTTCCGTGTCCCACCAGAGACAGTTTCCTTGTTACCTGTAGAAACATCACCCATGCATGCAAGTTGGACTGGTCTACCAGTCACGTTTTCTGGTCCACTCCTTGAATTGTCGTGTACGTATTTGGCGTGAACGAATAAAGCTTTGGATCCATCATACATGGTTTCAATAGTTCAGGCCAGCTGAGGCGGTTGTATGTTATGCAGCATGTTTAATGGGCAGGGACTTAGAGCTCTGAAGCAAATGGACTGTGCAGAAATGGTATGGGTAACACAGCCCTCTTTCAATCTCAACTGGACTCTGAACTCCCCGGATATCAACCCTCTAGTGTACTTGTAGTACCTTGTGGAGAGATGTATCAGTCTTCTGAATACTCTATACTTATCTCCCTACCAGGAAAACAGCTTAGTTGGCCATATTTCTCCAATACATCTTGTTTAATCAAAGCCTCGTCGAATAGCTGAGGCAAATATAGTTCTACAAACTATTAGATGAGTAGTCATAATTCAGATATCACTCAGTATTTATACGTGTACACTGTACCTAAGGTGATGATTTTGCCTACAATTTGAAATTGGCGAGGTCGACCGTAGTTTCGGTTCTACTCTGCTCACGTCAATCTTTTTTTTTTTTTAAGAATTAGATGGGATATGTATGATAGCGGAATTGTGACTTCCTACCTCATGCACGTGCTCGAAAGTTATCCAGAAAAATCAACCACAAAACAGTGCAACGCAGATACACAAGTTAAATAATGTTAAAATTTTATTCCGCTTAATATATTTCGTTTCGTACTCAGTATTGTATCTTGTATTGTATGTATGACAAATCGCTTTGGAATTCCTCTTGTTTCTCAGTTTTAAACGGCTCCTCAGTTAACACAAATTTTAGGAGAGACGTTGTTGCTCCCAGTACATTTGCATCCAGTTCTGTTGGAGTGTAAATAACAGCTAAAGCCTATTCCCTCATTCACCAACTAGTCTGAATATTACTGAAGTTGTTCCTGTGATTACTTTTCATCGCATATACCTGTAAAATGAAAATGGAAGAGAAATTTTGTGTTACGCATAATAATTGCTACATTTTAATTATTGTAGTAGTTGTACTCTTTGTCTGTGTTGCGTAATTAAATCTTTCGTTACTGGTTTTCCTCTCATGGCAGAAGATGAATGTTTGAAAACGTCTGTTGAGTTGTTTATCAAGTGTTTACAAGGTTCCTTCACCCTTTTCAGCGCTTACGGCTACATGTTATGATAGGACTTTATTTTTGGCTTCTATTTTCTCACTCTTTCTTATGGAGCCATGATGTAAAGGTAAGATCCGATAAAGGTAAAACAGGAAAGAAGAAAAATTAAAGGGTATTCCATATAATTTTCTTCCTTCCTAGGCTTTTGATATAACATGAATTAGTAAAGCATGTGCATTATTCATAGCATCTGGAATGATATTCACCCAAAGTGAATCTTTTTTGGTGAACACCGTTAAATGAAACTGTGGAACATGTACTTTATTTCCAGACTGACGATTAAACGGTTCTGAGTATGAAAGCCTGGTATTCGTAACCTTAGTAAAAGAAATGGAAATTAAGAACTAAAAATGTGTATTTATTACGCAATTACTGTGTTGCTTCTGCACTAGGAGCGTACAGGAAGATACTTTTTTTCCTGTTAGGACTGGATATTATCGGGACTTCCCAACGTTCCTAACTCTTAAGACTTCCCGATGTCTAGGGAATTTCCTTTTCACGAGACTCCCCGACTCTCGAAGACTTCCCAACGTCTCTGGAATTCCGTATTCTCGAGATTTCCCGACTCTGAAAGACTTCCCGACATTTCGACGATTACTGAATCTCGAGACTTTATGACTTTCAAAAACTTCCCGATGTCTCGGGAATTCCCTCTTCTCAAGACTTTCTAACGTCACGGCAATTTCCTGTTCTCGAGACTTCCCGACTCTCAAAGACTTCCAGATATTTGGACAATTACCGACTCTCGAGAATCGTTACACTGCTTCGTGTGCTTTGAATTTTTCTGAACGACTTTTACAAAACTCTTTTTACGCTGTTTGTTCACACAGTGTGAATGAGAAGTTGAAACGTGAGGGTGGCGAACAGGGTAGATAGATAGTCTCGTTCTCGGAATTTGCAGGCAGCCCGCCATCTTTCTTCTTGCGTAGCTGAGTTGTTCCGTAATACATGGTGTAATTAAAGCTTCCAAATGACTGTTTGCAAGTTCCTATCCTGGTTCAGTGGCTAGAGCATCGGCTTATTGAGTAGAAAACCCGGGTTCGAGTTCCGGCGGGCGCAAAATTTAGTTTTAGCTTTTCAAAAATATATTTCAATATGCCCATATTTATTATTAATATATGTTATCTTGCATTTTTTCGTAGATTAGATTAGTAACCATAGGTTAGGTTAGGTTTGGTTATGCCCCTTTACACATGCAGTTCACAAATTCCATTCGCGAGACGTTCGTCAAACAGGAATTCTGGTTTTCAATAGTGTTTGTTTGTCAGTATCCTCGCTGACTTAGACATTAGAGTGTTAACTTCTTTAGTGGGAGACCCAGGTTCGATTCTCGTTTGAAGCAAATTTTTCTTGTTTCTTTTCAAGAAAAAAAATATTACTATAAGCTTTTACTACTTATGAATAAATGCTTCCGCAAGTTTTCAGCATTTATATGCTTCACGGACATATAATGCCGAGAGAGCGTTAGTGGATGAAGGTGGATAAGTCAGGTTAGCACTTTTATTTTCGTTGTCGCGGAGGGAAAGATTAAACATCTCACATTATTTCTTTTCCCCTTAGCTTATTGCTTATATGTTTAACATTAACAAAAGTCGTTGCAGTTCTAACGGGCAAGACATTTCTGAGAAGGAATAGTAATATGTTTACTCAGTCCCTGTGATGACGTTAATAGCGAGAGGAGCATAAGTAAAGGCGTTATTGCGGGTATTATTTGTGTGTAATACCGGGATTTCATGTACGCGTTACCCGAGTGCTTGGCTTGTGATTTGGCCGAATAACTAATTGAAACACTTAAGTATGTATTCCTATTGGCTACTTACAGAAGCCATACGCAGTGCACGCGGCTTGCGCGTAGGTGAAAAAAGCCAGCCTATAGGTCCATCCGAATCCACCATTTAGTACCCTTGATTATGCCGTTATACCGTTTGATGCGCCGTTGTTGCTATCCGAATTGAGCGGCGTAGGGCTTAATGAAGGGTGTGTATCGACGGCACATCTTGTGTACACTTGGATGTAACGTATCCACCGCTTGCGCGGCTAGAAGCCATATTTAAAGAAGGAAAAAGTATTGTGTTGATTTGAAGATATTAAATATGTGTGTGTTTTAGTTTTTTCTTTAAACGTTAATCAACTTTTCTTAATAGTTCGATAAATTTCCGCTAATAAATGCAATCGTTTGTGGAAACCAGTTGTTATGACTTACGGTGATTTGTGGCCCACGCTATACATAACTGATTTCAGATCAGTTTCATTAGAAATAATGGACAAATTTTACTTTGGGGGCCCTAAATGTGTAAAATTTACAGGAGAAATGTAATGTTTCCAAAGCGTGTGGAAGAGTTGAAACGCAAAATAAAACAGTTTCAAATTATGAAATGAGAGTGAAAGAACGGAAAGTACGTTGGAGTGTTAAAGGCAATGTGCATAGCGTGTAATAAAAATATCTCACATTACATTTCTCTAACCTGTCTTTGCTCTTTCGACACTGTAATCCGTGATTTTGAAGCATAAATAGGCACCATACAAAGCATTAATGTAGCTCCGCATCTGTGGATAAACTAGAGTGCGTATTTAACGAAATAATAATGAGACATAATTTTTCATAATACTTTATAAATTTCTGGTTGTTGTTAGGTTTTATAGAAGTGTCAGTTTAAATTATTTGAAAGGGAATGACGTAGAGACCGTACATATGTCTTTAATAGCTGGCGGAACCTGGGGTCCCAGAAGTAAAGTTTATCCTAAATAATAGGGATACATTTCTCCCTTACGCAGGCAACTCAACCTTTGTTAATTACTCATGTCTAACTTCGTACACATGAATTAAAAGAGTGTAATGTTATGTATAGTGTGGACCAGGTAATGTAACCTATCACGGAGCTGCTCTATTGTAAACACTTCAGGGCCCTTGTACTCTTTTCACTTTTTCGTATTTGATGCAATCTAGCCTAACCTTGCTTTAACGTAGCGTGTTAAGTCTCAAGCGAGAATATGAAAGACATGAGATTGCATGAAAAAGTTAAGAATGTTAGGGTCGTGCAGTGATTATAATCAAGTACACCGCCAAACAAATTACTTTTGTTATGTGAAGGTTGCATCACGTTCTTGGCGTTGTCGTATCTAATGAGAAACGGTATTATTGGATTTTGTACACGGTAGAAAAAACACGTCGATAAATTTACGAATTAATATAAACATCATACCAACAATAGCATGTAGACACATAAGAAAAGGAAAGTACTTGTTTTAGGAGTAAATGGATGATCCACTCGTGTAGAGCTTGTCAGCTTCTCTTCAGGTTACATTAAATTTGATAACGTTGAAAATAACAAAAAAATCTGACCAAGTACTCTCGGAATATTAACCCCACTCATGCTTTATTCTCACGGGAACAAATCCACTTTAGGGTAAGCACGCTTCAATCAAACTTTTCCTAACCTAGTGTAATCAAGATTAATGAAAACTAGATTAAATTAAAATGTTACCCTAATGTGAGAAATTTAAAAAACAAGAAAAGAAACTGAGTCAAAAAGTTCCGGAGTTACGATAAATGGTCCACCATTTTATCAATAAAGTTTACATGTGCAAGGTCGCAGATGGGATCTGTTTCGAAAGTAAATTTACCTAACCTGAGTACAAGATTGTATCGGACCAGCCGGCTACCATAGTTCTTACAGAAAAAAAAGTTCAGAGACAAGCTTAGTACAATTTGTAATAGTAGTCTCACGAGATATTTTAGCGCTATGCTTAGGGGTTATCTACACAGCAGCAAGGAAACCCCTAGAGATGTGACCATGACTTGCTACCTGATTAATTTAAATTTTTAGTCTACAGATATCTGAGTGATAGGTGATGGAGTCGACCACAGGTGACCTAGTTATAAAGTATCATCCCCGTTTTTACCTGGTATGACAACAAAACACGGAAAAACTTCAGGCACGCCATAGATATCGACCCCGGACCTACCGAATGCAGATATCTGTTTGAATTGCTGTCCTAGTATTCGCGTCTTCACTTGTGTTTCTATGTGCAGGTTTGCATAACGAATTTTCTTTATTATTATTATTATTAATTTACTACATTAAGATTTTCAAACCGCAACAACAGAAGTGCCTTGATTTGATATGTCACATGGGGTTCTGCCCTTTCTCATACCCCGATAGAGGGGTCAGTCACCCCCTCCAAAGTTTTGAGTATAACTTTAAAAATTTTACTGTTAAAATTGATCCTGAAAAATTCTACTTATAATCCCCCCTCCCCTATTTGTCTTTGTAGAAATCCAGTAAGATGCATATTTTCAGATATCATTCTTCGAGGAAATTTATTATTTTCTCACGATATGCATTTAGTAAACTGTTGCAATATAGTTATAACATTTGTTGATAACTTTCTGCTTAACATTTTACTTCCTTCGGCCGGAGCCAAAGTTGCCAAAAAGCCTTAAATAAAAATTCAATTCAATTCAATTCCCATTTCTTCGGAATAAGACCTTCAACATTCATACATGTACCTTGCGTCCATTAGGCTTTCAACTGTTATTACAGTAGTGCCATCCACCGTTTGAAATCGGACAACGGGGCTAAATAGGGTACAACGGGACGATGCAAATAGTGCACTCGACGGTGCACCGTTGGATTCGGTTACACCCTAAGTGTGAAGCGAAAATGTGTGTGATCAATATGAAGTAAAACTTTCGTAAACTGTCTTTTATATGGGCCATTTGAGTAACTATGGACTTCAGCCCGTCACGATAATATGAATGTAATACATTTTATAAAATTTACAAACATCGAGGCGGAATTTGAACCCGCAACCTTATGAACAGTGGTCCAGCGCCCTAGCCCACACGTTTACCGAGGTCGACTTGAATGTGAAGTAGTAGTCTCAGTATGAGGACTTCAGAGGAACAGTGACGAGAATGCACATTTCTACTTTAAACATGCTTTCCCCTCCTTAGTGACGCAATTAATGGATACTCTTTAATATAAGCAGGGTATTTTTATTTTACTTTGTGTATCGAACCATGTACAGCCAGTCTAGTGTCTTAGTCAGAGCAGGAAGTGTTGCCAGTTTAGCGCCTTTGTAGCTAAAACTAGCTAGTTTAAACACTCATTTAGCTATTTTTGTGCATGCTCTAGCGACAAATGCGCCTAACTCTAACATTGGTAAGGTAGGGTTTTAGCTACTTTTAGATTGCGGTTTAGCCATTTTTAAGTGATTGTCGTTGGCAACACTGAGATCCGGTAAAAAGAAACTAACTTCAGATTTGAGTTCAGAAACCTTGATTTATCCGGCCGCTTAAAATCTGGTAAGGAGCAACTTTTGGTACTTTTGCATTATGTGCACTTAACGTCTAATGCACGCTAGACTTAAGGAAAAGCAGATAGAGAAACCACTTTCTGATCAATTTGTACGTAATGGACGTAACCTATAGATTCACCTTGGAAATAAAATTAAAATGTAAACAGTGGGACATGAAATATTGTCTTGCATAGATGTTGAGTGATTTTCTTTTTAATTCTCTTATATTTGATAGCCATTACAACGGCAGTATAAACTGTTTTCTTTCTTTTTTATTATTGGTTGCGTGAAGTGAACTTAGATGAGCGGATGCACCAAGGAAACTCAAGGTCGTGCTGCAGAACGTGACTTGTGAGCGAGGTTATTGCCACAGGGTGTGTTTAGTGGAAAAGATTTTATAAGAGAAAGAAGTGCTATTAAGCTCATTGACCCATTGTGCGACATTAAAGATGAAGAATTTTAAAAAGGAAAGGTGCAGCGAATGGAAAAGCATTAAGATTACCTTGTCACTGCCTCACCAGTATGTTTGACTAGTGCATTGTGGAATTAGCATACTTGACACCAAAGAAGGCAAGGACTGTGTGCCCTGCTGGAATTGAATTGAATTTATTCAGGAAGAAGTAGACCAAGGTCTAAGTTGAAGGTAGTATTCCAGCATTTGCCTGGTGTTGATTAGGAGAAACCCTGCACAAACTTTAGTCATGATGGTCCGATGCTGGTATCGAACCCAGGACCTCCGGATAGAAGGTAATTGTCTGACAGGTGAGTTTACAGAAAGATATTTATCATGTTGGGAAGGAGCGGATCAAAAGAGAAAAAAATCCCGATTTTAAGAGTTTAAGATTCAGGAGATTGTCAGGACTTTCCGGTTCTTGAGACTTGTCGAGGTCGCAAGAATTCCTAACTCTTGAAATTTCCTGGAGTCTCGAGAATTTCTGACACTCAATCCTTCCGAAGGTTTTGGCCATTCTCATCGAGATCTCGAAAGTTCTCTATCATTAGAGCTTGGGATACTAGTCGAGGTCGGAACAATTTCTTTCTCCGGAAATTTTCCTTGTACTTAGAAATACTTACGTTTCGGGACCAACGGTTTGCGATTATAATTGATCAACTATGCGTTTCCTTGGTTTCAGTACCGCATACAGCAATTTTAACCTGACTTGGCAATTGGACAACTTAATGCAAGCTTAGTGAATCGAGCCAAAAATTAAACAAAGCTTGAATCAAGCAGTCTAGTTTACAAACTTTAAGGTTGAAATAGCCTTGACAGGACAAGAAAAAAATACGTTGCCCTGAGTGGTCGATCCGATAACGCACGGCACAGCTATCCGATGCTGTATTCACCAAACCACGGAATTACACTCCCTAGCTAGCTTTCCAAGCGTTGTTTATACTTAGTTTATCAGATCACAAGAGACGTCTGTAATAAAAGGAGCTGGCTAAGATAGCTTACGGGGAAATATTCCTATCACGTGATGAGGCTTCAGAGCACTTAGTTCAAATAAATTTCAAGTTTGACAAACTTCCTCGCATAACTGCTTGTTCCAATAAGCTTGACCTAGGTTAGTTATAAAAACCAAGCCACTTACGTTGTTCCTACAAGTTTTTTTCATGCTTGTTTATTGTGTTCAACACAATACTAAGTTTGACAAGCTCAAAGCAAGTGACTGACAACCTTGTTGCAAGCTAGTATGCTATCTGGGACGCTACTTTCGTTAAAAATAAAATTTGGTAAACTAGTCGCGAGGTCTGTGTGATCTCTTTTCAATGGGAGATCATCTATGATATCTTTTACTGGTCACATATTGAACCACTAAAGTCTTTGAGTTTGAGATGCCTAAAAACCATAAAATTTAAATTGAATTATAGTGTTGATCGTCACACGTTGTAAATCATGAAGGTAAGAACAGGAGGGGTAGTAGATACATTGTTTGTATATGCATTTTTGTAGCTATACAGATATTCATGTCATTAATGGAAACTATAAACCAAAACAACCTTTCCTTTTTGTTAATAATAATAATAATAATCATCATCATCATCACTTTTGCAAACTTTGGGGAAAACGAACTGTTTTAATTCCTTGTAAACCGCGAACACAATAATTCAAAATCACAATTTTCTTTCTTCCTGGTAATCAACATTGGTTCTAGATCACGCAGGCAACAAATAACCGTATGAATATGGTATTTATTTATTTATTTATTTAACAGATTCCAAATGCAGATCTGAGGGAATTTATACTTGAAAATAGTGTTCAATTTGAAGCAGGAGTGATTGGGATTTCCCCCTCTCTGCGAAAATCTTCCCTGGCTTTGTTTTCCGTAATATCCCCAAAGCCTGGGATATGAATGGATATAAAATACTGTTTTCTAGGTTCTGAGAAAAAAAAAAATCCCCTCTCTGGAAATTGTACAGATCGGCTACTGCTTGGAAGACTGATTTGAATTTAAAATTGTTTATGGCATCTTTGGCTCAGGTTGGAATAGGTAGAGGTTGGCAAGATACGTATAGGCTAGGCCTTATAAGAATACTATCTCTGCATTCGCCTGGTGAAACTGATAGAAATCTTATAAAATCTCAGTCAGGATGGTCGGCCGCAGGGTTTAACCTTACGTGTTTACCAATTGCCCATTCGAAATCTGTAACGTTACCGCTTGAGCCGCGGAGGCTGAGTTAGAAACAGCAGAAAAAGAGATTTTGGAAGGAATCGGCCCTGGCTTTATTCATAGTTCCATCCAGCATTTGCCTGGTGCTACCGAGGGAACCCAGGGAGAATTTCGCTGATTGCGAACCTTCGTAACGCAAACCAAGAAGCACTCTACCAACTGAGTTCCAATGCTCAACCCGTATGCAGTGTAATAGCAAAAGGGCAATAGCAAATAATAATAATAATAGGCACTTAATTTGAGCTGTAACCAGTAATAACACAAGGCATATTTAAAAGGAGGAAATCACGAAATCATTTTAAAATAAAAAACTGTTTTGAAAAGCAATGTTTCACTTAATTTTTCTTTTCAATTTTATATTTTTCGAAAATCTAATTTTCATTTGTGTCACCAGTAGATTAATCTACTGAATTACGTATCTATATATTTTATAGAATTACTATCCTTTTATAGACTATACTGTTTAAAATATAGTATATAATGTTTAAATTTCGTTTATATATAAATTTATTTGACATTTTTACATTAGAGCTACATAAATTTCTGAGTCAGGAAAGTAGCAGATTGAGTGTAAATTGAGCACGAATTTCAATTAGTCTTCTTTAATCAGAACTCATGAGAATAATCTGGAAAAGGAATAAGTACAAATAAAGTTTAAACGTTTAACTATCGCGAACATGAGTAAACGGTTCGCACGTAGGCCTAAATTCATATATTAAATTGCTAAAATAGTGGACCATTTAAAGATATAATGGACATTTCCGGTAGAATTTTTTTGTTGTAATAAAAAATTCTTCTGTTAAAGTAGACTACGGAAAACATTTTCTTCTCTTTCTGTGATGCATTTATGAAGAGTAATGAAGACTTGCTTCAAAACAGTCTCAGCCTTGCGCTTAATCGGGCGCCGCCATGTTATGACGTAATCAGTCTGCCGACTGCTTGTCATTAACATATAGATGGTATTTGATTAGTTATTATTGTTAACAAGAGATAGCAAAAATGGATCGGAACAAATAGTATAAGTGGTGAATAGCGTTTCTGTATGCCTTAACACGTCATTTAGTTCGTTTTATTCATTTAAAATTGATTTTTACTTTTAATACTTCTTTAAGATATTGATATATTTTGGTAGCTTCAACACTAATTTATAGCAACTCTTTTTTCATTATTAAATCATAAGATAGCTTCTAATAATGCTCTTTAGAACTCTTGTACTTAAAAAGAATTACCTATTTTTTCTGTAAAAAAATGTGGGTCTTTACATTCGACAATTGTATACTTTTTAATGAATGCTACTGAAGCGTTTTTGAAGAACTTAAAAGCACATGAATTAATAGTGCTCGTTAGGTATTGCCATCTGTTAACAATTTATCATACTACTTGTAGCCCGTGAATATATTGAATAGTTTTAATATGTCATTGTAAAAAATAACTATAAAAGCATGTTAGAAACAAAAACGTAAATTGAAACATTTACATTGAAGTTACTCTTGCGTTCCGTGAAGTAAAATAAAACACGATCTTTGATAGGATTCGAACAGCCTTAGGTGAAAGCATAAAAAGTTAAAAGTTGCATACGCCAACCATTTGCGCCAAATTGCCAAGACATCAGGACTGATACAAACCAGCGATAAGAAGAGCACTGCAAGAAAATACTGCCCCCTGTCATTGTTTCGAGCAATTTCTGTTATTAAAAACATGTTTTGGTGTTTTAACTTATTGAAGTGTGTTCTGCAGATTTGTACATTAATTATTTCGTTAAGTGATGATGTGAATGTTCAGTCTCGTTTTTGTTTTTTCGTCTTCAAACTTCTGAATAAGGAACGTAACATAGGGAGAAGCATATAGCTACGGAAATAATACAGATTGATTACATCAACCCAATCAGAGGATGATTCTCGTTGTATGACGTAGGAGATTGAATTCTCAGTATTTCAAGCTATATTTCTACGTAACGGAAAACCGTAGCGCTGAAATTTCAAAAACATTATATATTATTTAATCTGATGTACACAAACAAATTGTAAAATATATAAGGACGGGGAAAACGGAAATGTCCATGCTGATTGAAGTTAACGTTCCACATTAATTTAATTTAGTTTATAAGGGCTGAGCCGTTAGCTGTGACCTAAGCCCGTCACATGTCTGAGATGACATCCCTCGGCTAGCATTTTTTCTGGAGACGAATAGGGAAGGTAGCGGCAAAGACATTAGTTAAGTACCATTAATTGTGAACCTGCGCCCAGCTGGATGTTGGGGTCAACATACGTTCCTTATTAAGTTTCATTTTCTGATTAATATTCCTTTTGTATTCAGTACTTGTACGTTAAGTATAAAGCTCGAGAGTTTAGTGAAATTTACACACAAATGGGTGTCCTCTTTTACAATAAAGACTTCCGTTCTGTCGTCGTTATAAAACTTTTTTCTTTTTATTTTAAAAATAAATTTATACAACTAATAAAAGAAAAAAAAATCACTAATCTAGAGACAGGAAATACAACATTCCTGTTTAGCCTTAGTTCACGTTCTGGTATTATATTGCATGATGCTATACTTGTTCCTACAACTCTGTTACATGTGTTTGTCTTGTTTTGTTAGTTTTTCTTGTCTTCTTGGCGTTCCTTCGTCAACCTGTGTGGCATTCTTTCGTTCTTTGATCATTCTATAGCTTCCCTTTGTGCATGTTTTATTTTATTGCATTATCGCATCCTTTTATTGTATTCTTCTTCTTCCTTCCTTCCTTATGGATGTACATAATTTTTACTTTTTTTAAAACTTCTAAATGTATCACAATGACTGACAACATTGGTCCTACGTGTGTGTGTATCTGTGTTGTAGGTAGTAGACAAATTCTTGTACACTATTCAGGGTTTCCATACATATGTATAGTCTTGGAGTTATTCCTATAAAAAAGGAACTCGTTGCAAGTTCATTTCCTTACCTTTCATAAAAACTTTGGTGTTCAGTTCAAGATCTTGTATTGAAGCTAAATAATGAACTTATGACGTTCCAGTTCCTCAGAACAGGATTTATCCATCCTCAGAACAGAATCTTAATCTATACTTCAATACCTTTCAAACGGTGTATAACACGTCAAAATCGGTAAAGGGGTTCAAAAGTTATGATTTTTTTTAGCCAGATCTTAGAATTTTCACATATGATCGAAAAGTTTGTCTGTCATTCTGCCTATCTTTTTGTTTTTGTCCCAAACGGTTGGTACATTGGTACAGCTATAGACAAAAGTTTTGTCGCATGTCTTGAAAGAATATTTCCTAATTTCGCAGCGATTTCCCTCGCGAAGGGAAATTTTCCGCTGTAGAGGGAAGTTCCCTGTCGTTCAAAATTTAAACATAATGCGGCACTAAAACGCAGTGCAGATGAATTAGAATGGGCATTGTAATTGTGTTCATAAATAAATATGGAATTACAAGCTAAAAGAACATTTTAAAATAACAATACAGTAATTCTTAATTAAACACAGAATGACGTTATCAGTTCATGGTCTTACCGTAAAAGCAAGTAAAATGAGAAAGGAAGCACAGTTTAATAGACTGGATGAGCGGTTCTCGTGCTGAGTTTGTAATAAAATTTAATTTTGTCACGGGTTCAAACCTGGTCGTCGGGAATATTTTTTCAATCGTAGATTAATATTGATAATCTTCACTTTTATTATTTCTTCGTTTTGTATTTAATCCACACGTTATATTTTTATGTTTTACCACCAACTCAACAGACTTTGCAAGAAACTTTTCATAGTAAGGAAAATTATTTTTAAAATTGAAATAAAATGTAAAAAAACTGATAACACGAAATATGTTTAAAGTATTCAAGAATAAAACAATTTACTGATTATTATTCTTAATTGAACAATAATTATTATTGCCCCTACTCTCCCGATAATAATAGAAACTAATGGAAGTCATAGTTTTACTATGTATGTCTACGTCATATAAGACTGGTTACCTCTCAGCAGCTGTTTGCTAGTGGTAGCAACAGCAAGCAGGAGTGCTGGAAGTTCACACTTGGTTTGCCATCGCTGGCATTAAATGCTGCTGGTAGTTATAATACAGAGTGATCTATATAAATCTTTACAATGTCAATAACTTATTTATTACTCTTTCTGGAAGTGATTGTAAATTTTAAATTGCTTGTTATTGTTGAATTGGCTCCAGCAGAATCAGTTTAGGTGCCGTAACTGAAATTGAAATACAAATGTCGTCCATGATTACTTATTGTTAAAAACCGTCACGGCCTATGGAAATTTCACTTTTTAAGGTAACCTAGGCTTTACTATTACTACTACGTACTACTTCTACGGCTACCAATACTTTTTCCGCTTCGACTACTATTTCTATTTAATTAATATTTCAAATTTAACAAATATTAGTAGTGCTACTCCTACTCACTCCCAAACTACTACTTCTGTAATATGCCGAAAAGCCAGTCAAATGGTAAGCGCGAAAAGCCAACGAGCTTCTATTTCCGTGAAGGCCCTAAGACTTGGAGAACGCGTATAATGAAAATAGAATCTAACCTGACTTGTATTAGCTTTGTTCGTGAATTTTGTAAAATCATGAACAATGCAAAGCGAAAAAAAACAAACATTGTTTTCCAAGCTATTTCTGTAAATTTTGTAGAATGTTGAAAAAGGAGCAATTATTTAAAAACAGAAAGGGGAAGTAAGAAATATCAACACACGAGAATCGAAATGTCATATCCACTGGATCAAGGGTGGCCAACTTCTTTGTATACGAGAGCCAATATATGACGAGTGGTAGCGTCACGGACCGCACACGCTTAGCTAGAACTTAAAAAAAAAAATAAACTCGTCATTTTTATGGCAATAATTGTGTACGTGCAAAAGTTTTACCCGTTTTGTGTGTTCATATATAAGCGCAAACAACACAAAACGGAACTCGCCTAAGACTGTGTATAATCGCCATCGCAATCAATGACCTCTTCCAATCTTTCTGGTAGGAGATGAATCCCAATGCCATAAAGGTATGAGGTTTGGAGTCGAAGAACTGTTGTACGGCAGTTTTCATAGCATCCACGTCATCAAAGATTTCCTGAGAGAAAGATTTCTGCAAAGCGCGAAACAGATGGTGGTCTGAGGAGTGTGGAAGCTAAGTGAGGGATGGGTGGGCTCCTAACGAAAGTCTATCAATTTTTGACGGACTACGACAGCAGCATGTGGCCTGGTGTTATCATGATGAAGGATGACTCCTTCGCGAATGACGAGGCCTGGGTGCTTCAATCGCAACTGCGGTTCACAGTCTGTCTACCTGTCGACAGTAGAAGGTAACACTTTTTATAATTATAAATGTACAAGACTTATGCAATCCCGATGTTACCATGCCACCCACGTCAGTCAGACAATGATCGCCGCCACTCATTTCCCCTTACCTCTTTCAGTGACAAATACCACACTGATTATACCATAAAAAATATTAAAAAAGAAAAAAGACATACTTTTCTTGAACAATTCGTACTAAAAAGTAAGAAAAAGAAATCATGGGGCGCGCTCTCATATACAGTCACTTTATAAATTCTTGAATTGGCGCGACTCATACTTTCTTTTTAGTCATGCATGAACGAAATTATTTGTTATTTTTTAGTACGAATTGTTTAAGAAAATTGGGTCTTTAAAAAGTCTTTTTCTAGTTATTTTGATGTTCGAATATTTTCTCTCAAATTAATGTTTTGTTATTCTAATCCTAAAGTGTTCTGCAACCAGTCAAACGCAACATCGTTGCAGTCTAGTATTTATTTTAGGATAAAGAAGTCGTTTTTTCTTTAAATATGCTTTTAAAATATATGAACATATAGAAATATATGAAAATAACAGTGGAATATTATATTGTCACCCAACTTACGTTGCTATGCAAAATTTCATCATTGTATGACGTCCGGAAATGAGTTAAATTAACGTTGCAAAATTTTAGGTCACCACGAACCATTATGAACTAAAGAAAAGTCTGTAATTACAAGAAGCTAGCAAAAATTGTTCATACTTAGGTCACGAACTTTTCAAATTACCCTTGTTGAATCCTCTTCATTGTTAGAAATTAGTGCAAGATTCTCAGTCAACCTGGCAATCCTGCAAATATTGAAGTTTGGTTGATGTAGAAACATGACGTTGAACAAGTTTGCTTCTAAAAGTGCACTCAGAGAGAGAGAGAGAGAGAAAAAAAAAGACTCATATTATGTGGTAATGACCTTGGCGACGTGCTGTGGCTTCCTTGCATGTCCTTGCTGTGCATCCATTACATGAAACCATTCGCGTTTTAACCTTTTTTTTTACCATCTTCTTCCATCTTCCCTCCGTTCTTTATTTGGTCATCCATCCACTTGATGCGAATTGTTGCATTTACTACCACACACTCACATAAGTGAGTTTTCGTATGATTTTCATTCTCTGCCTTTTTTAATTTCTGTTTGTTTCCTCTTACGTCTTTTTGCTTTTGTTTTTTTCCTTTTCCAAGTTCTTCCTGTAACTTCCACGTGTAGTGCATTCCTTTGTGTACGAAAGTAAATACTGTATTATTTATGTTCTGCTGTTGAATTTGGACAAGAATTTTAGTATTCTTTCATTAAAACACGTTATTTTTATTACTGAGTTGGTTAGGTTCTCCACTACAAGTTCTTTTCTCTTTTATACGTGAGTATTGGATCTACCATCGCGGAAGCTGGAATGGAGACAGTAGGACTGGAGCCAAAGAGATGGGAAGGCATAATGCAACGTTTAAAGTCGATGAGTGCCAAATCTTTTTTATTTTATGCAGAAAAAGAAAGCAACGAAGGAAAAAAAACATATTTCTAGATTGTACGTCATCTGCCGGCCGGGTAGCCGGGTTTCCGTCTACGGTTGTAGACCAACGACTCGAAGGTCCCGGGTTCGAGTCCCAGCAGGGGCATGGGTGTGGACTTTAATGGCTAAGGGGAGAATCGTGACAGGCCGAAGTCCAAAGTTACTAGACTGGCCCATATAAAAATAAAGTTTATCAAAGTTTTTTTGTAAGTCATCTATTGCTCACAAAAGACCAGTTGCACAAAACATTTTATTCACGAGTTTATCTAGGAGTCATAGATAAAATAATTATAGATAGCGAATTCCCAACGTTACAATTGCTTTTTTGCCACCTGGTGTTAGTCCAGCCGAACCAGGAATGAAGTAATGTGCAATATCTGCATTTGTAATCTCTTACGGACTCATAACATGAAGTACGGTATCAGAAGTTCACCCCATGTTTTTTTTTTTTTTTAATTCGAATGCATAAACAATCGTTGCATGTTGGCATTATTTCCCTCCTAGTTCGACTGGATTAACACCAGGTAGTAGGAGAGAATGGGAGTTCGCTATCTGTAATTATTTTATATGACTCCTAGATTAGGCCTAATTCGTGAATTAAGTTAACTCGGGAATAAAATGTTTTGTGCAACTGGTCTTTTGTGAGCAATAGATGCCTTATAATCTAGAAATATGTTTTCTTCATTTGTTGCTCTCTTTTTCTGCATAAAATAAATAAGTTCATTCAGGGTTGAAATGGCCTCAAAGAGAAAGAACTCGAAAGTCAGTTAGTACGAGCAGCGTTAACTTTGGGGCTATTTTTCATTTTTTTTTTTTTTATCTGACCTCCCATTTATTTTAAATTCTCTTTGATTCAATTTAATTTTGTCCGTCTGTTCATTTGTCTGTATGTCCATCCGTACGCAAATTAGCTTCTCAAAAAAAAGCGAATATGGAGAAACTTATTTCAGGTTGGATTTCAGACCTTGAATTATTCGGCCGTTTTCCGACCTGGTAACGTTACAGAGCTTTTTTTATGGTATTTTTGCATTACATGCACTCAGTCTGTCTGATATAGTAGCGTCTAAATTAAACCAGGTAAAGAGAAACGAACTTCAGATTTCGGTCGAGTTACGTTACAGAGCTTCTTTTATGGTATTTTTGCATTACATGCACTCAGTCTGTCTGGTATAGTAGCGTCTAAATTAAACCAGGTAAAGAGAAACGAACTTCAGGTTTCGGTCGATTACCTTGACGCTTTCAGTCTAGTGAGGCTACAGACGTTCCTGTACATGAGTGGCAACGCTTGCTGTCTTGTAATCAAGGGTTCCAAGTTGCGATACTCTGCGGGGATACAAGTAGACCAGAACCACGTTAACTCGAGAATGAACCGAGTAGCTGATTGGCTGGGAAGAATTGCATAAACACCATCTAATAGAGCAATTTATAACCTAAAATTCTAACCCCAAAGAAATTCTAACATCACTTTTTAAGAATTTGAAACATTTGAGGATAAAAATCGTTATTTTTACGACCCAAGTAGCTGATTGACTTGGAAGAATGGCATGTTCACAAAATAAGTGATATTGGAATTTCTTTGGGGTTACAATTTTAGGTTAATCTAATCAATATAAGTTGCTCTATTAGATAGTGTACATGTCATTCTCCTCAGTCAATCAGCGACTTGGGTAGTAAAGATAAAGATTTTTTCTTAACACCAGGTAGTAGGAGAGAATGGGCGTTCGCTACCTGTAATTATTTTATATGACTCCTAATTCAGAACGAAGGTTATGTTAGAATTTCATTGAAGTTAGAATTTTAGGTTATAGTCCGGTTCACTTTGTATTTTAGTTTAGAATTTACGGAGATTAGCAAAGTGATACATTTTTTAAAACCTTGTAACATCAGGAATTTAAAAAAAAAAAATTGTTGGCATTTGCGCAGAAAGCCCTATGACCGCCATTTTGGAATTTCAAAATTGCCGCTCTAAAATAAGGATCTTCTGAAATCTCAGCTTTCAGATGAGATAGAAAGCTCATTTTAAATGCTTTCCCAATGATTTTCCAGTTATTTATAAGCATTACCATGTTTCAGCACTTCGTCACAATATTAACACAGTTTGTTTCATTGTATGTGAGACCCTGAGCCCGTCCTTGCTGGTCACACCAGCCTGCTGGATTTTCTGTTCCTTTGTATATGTATTAAAGTAGTTTCTGCCCTTTTATTTTTGTAGATAAGTGTACTAGCGTTCTATGATTCTGGTTTCGTTCTAGCGATTTGCCAGTATTCCCGGTTAGCTTTGTTATTTTGTTCTATGAGGTTTTTGTGCTCATATATTTATTTGGCCACAGACCCATATGTGCGTATCAACTCTTCTCAGAGTCTGAGGTTATCATTTTTCATTTGGTACTATTCTTTTTTGGCGGGGATTACGGTTTCAGCCGTTTGGTGGTATTAACTTTGGTTATTATTTCAGTACCCTAAGCTTGTCTTCATGGAGTGACTATTTGTTTTAGTGGTCACCCAACCAAGTTCTGAAGAGGCTCTTGGCAGCGTGACTTGCAGCTTATTCTGTTGGTCACATCTCTTTCCATATTCCTCTTGCCTGTTTGGTTGCTCACCAGTTTGGGTAGGTTTCTCTGGTTTCTGGACATTTCCCGTTGTCTTGTTCAGATCTAGTAATCATTGTTTCCGTAAACGGACTTGTTCGTAAGTATCAGGTTTATGTAGTATCCATTACATTGTTTGGACTCTTAAAACGGGCGATGGTTTCTTTGTGTTTAATTTAATTGTTTTCTCCTTTGTTTATTTATTTGTGTTGTGAATTCCATAGGCAATTCCACACATTTGTTCACTGGTTGGTAGTCAGCATAAGTATCTAAGGGCAGACCCAAATATATATGCTGACATAGGCCACAGGTACGGCTTATTCCATTAGCTATGCCTCATTTGACAATAATTTCTTTCCAGCAAGTCTAATGCGTTTATTACATTAAAACCACCATCTCCAAGTTTAGCGTAGGAGGTAGTTGGTGGGGTACTTCCCATTTGAAAAAATAGTCGTTAAAAATGAACTTTTCTGCAATTTCCATTATTTATGCTGAGATACGACGTTTTCTGTGATATGTTCAGGCCATTTGGGATTCATCGGATTATTCTAGTTAGGAGATTCAAGTCTCCGTATGTGATGAATGTCAATTTTTGTTTCCAGTTGTTTTTTGAGAGGGTTAATTACCCTATTTTTTCGTTACATGGTTAATTTCATAATGTACTAGGTTTTACAAGGTTTTAGTTAAGCGTTATTTTATCTTGTGCTTTTCAATTCAGTCACAGGTTAAGGTGCTTCATTGCCCTCTTCTTTGTTGTAGTGAGCTAAGAGCTTCTGCATTTATTTTCGTTTGAGTTATTTGTTCACTAAGTTTGTGTCACTTACTTTTTATTACTATCGTATTTATTATTATATGCTTATAATTTTGTATGTATAAATTTTCATAGAGATAGTTTCATTATTATTTTGGTCCTAAAATGGCCTGCGGTCAGCTACCTTTTTGTATTTTATCAGATATGTGTAATACAGAGTAGTTTCAACTTTTGTTATTAATGGCTGGCCGGTGTATCAACCAAGCTGAGTTGTAAACTTAAGGTGTCATTTTTGTATTTGTTTTTGTGATACATAGTGCTTCAGCAAGATTGTTATTGTGTTTCAGCTTGCTGAGTATTTCTTGAATTCTTTCCAATCCCCTCTCAACGCGTAACTGGACCAAAAGAGTGCCAGTTCACCCCTGCCTACTTGCTGGAGACGATATGTGGATATGTGGGAGGTCTTCTCCATTGCTTCTTTTCCTCGTACTGAGAAGTACACTTTTGTGTGCATAAATTTGCAGTTGTACCGAAGAGTACAGTTTGTAGTGATAGTTTGCATTTTCATGTAGGTTGTACAGAGAAGTGCAAGTGGGTCGCTAACTAAAATACTAAAATAATAGCCACAGCCACTACCTCCAGACGGCTGAAACCATGATCCACATAAACCGCAATACCAAGAAAAGAATAGCACCTAATGACAAATGAAAATTTCAGACATGGGTACGTGGCCAAAGCATAAAAACCTCTCTCGACCAAATTGTAAAGTTAACCGGGAATACCGGCAAACCGCTGGAATAAAACCAGAATCATAGAAGGTTTATATCACTAAAAAAAGAGGTGAAAACTCCTTTGTTGCATATAAAAAGAAAGGTAGAGTCCAGCAGGCTATTGTGAAAAGGAAGGACCAGGTACACATTACAATGAAATAATTATCAAATCTTATGTGTTATATGTTGCAATGGTAACATAACATGTCCATTATTCTAACAAGTGTTATATGTCATACGTATTGCAATTATGTATACCAAGTGCGTAAATATGAAACCGGAATTTATGTACAGAAAAGACACAGTGATTGGATGACAATGCTAAGAACTATTTTATTCGAAGTATTGGCCATCGCTAGCAATTCATTTCTGCCATCGTTCCGGCAATGTGTGGATGCCAGACAAAAAAAAACTGTGCCTCTTGTGCTGCAAACCAGTCCTCAAGCCATTTTCTTACATTTTCGTAAGATGTGAAGCGCTGGTCAGCAAGTGCGTGTCCCATGGATGCAAATAAGTGAAAATCGGAAGGCGCCAAGTCTGCTGAGTAAGCTGCATGCGGAAGGATTTCCCAGCCAAACGTCGCAATCGTTTCCTTGACCGGTTTTGCTGTGTTGGAGGGTGCATTATCGTGAAGCACAATCACTTTATGTTTTCTTTGGTTATATTCTGGTCGTTTCCACGCAAAGCTTGATGCAAATCGATAATTTGTTGTCGGTAACGTTGGGAATTAACGGTTTCGCCAGGTTTCAGCAGTTCATAATAGATCACTCCCTTCTGATCCCACCAAACACAAAGCATTGTCTTCCGTCCATAGCGATTTGGTTTTGCAGTCGATGTCGCCAGTTCTCCTGGAGTTACCCATGATCTT
>JAGDQP010027793.1:0-24667 GCA_022664845.1 Lepisma saccharinum
TTGGTACGTGCCCTGGAGATATTTGGTACGTGCCCTGGAGATATTTGATCTTCGTCCTGGAGATATTTGATCGGGGTCCTAGAGATATTTGATAGGCGTCCTGGAGATATTTGATCGGTGTCCTGGAGATATTTGATCGGTGTCCTGGAGTTATTAGATCCGAGATATGGGGATATTTGATGGGTGTCTTGGAGATATTTGATCGGTGTCCTGGAGGTATTTGATCGGTGTCCTGGAGATACTTGATCGGTGTCCTGGAGATACTTGATCGGTGTCCTGGAATATATTTGATCGTTGTCCTGGAGATATTCTTCACAGGTCTCCTTGTTATATTTAACATGTATCCAGGACATATTGCATAGGTATCCAGGACATATTTCATTGGTTTCCAAGACGTATTCCATAGGTATCCTTGATATATTTCAAAGGTATCCATTCCATATTTCATAGGTCTCCTGGATATATTTCATTGGTATCCAGGATATATTTGATTGCTGTCCAGGACATATTTCACAGTTTTCCTTGAGGTATTTCATAGCTTTCGTTCACATATTTCATAGGTCTATTTGAAATATTTCATATGTCTATTATACATATTCCATAGGTCTCCTGGACTTATTTCATAGGTCTCCTGGACTTATTTCATAGGTATCCAGGAAATATTACATAGTTATTCTGGACATATTTCATAGGTATTCTGGTCATACTTAGTAGATATTATGACATACTTCATACATATCCAGGACATATTTCATAGGTATCCAGGACATATTTGATACGTATCCTGGACATTTCACAGGTATTAAGTACATATTTCACTGGTATCCATAATATATCTCATTTGTATCCAGGACATATTTCATAGGTATCCAGGACATATTTGATACGTATCCTGGACATATTTCATTGGTATACAGAACATATTTCATAGGTATGCAGGACATATTTCATAGGTATCCAGGAAATATTTCATTTTTATCCAGGACATATTTCATTGCAATCCATAGCAAATTTTATAGGTATCCTTGAAGTATTTCATAGCTTTCCAATATTTCACAATATTAGACATATTTCATTGGTATCCTCGACATATTTTACAGGTCTACTTGTCATATTTCTCAGATCCCCTTGACATATCCCACAGGTCTAGACATATTTCACAGGTCTCCTTGACATATTTCACAGGTCTCGTTGTTATACTTAATAGGTATCCAGACATATTTTGTAGATATCAGGACATATATCATAGGTATATAGGACATATTCCATAGGTATCCAGGATATATTTCATAGGTATCCAGGTCATATCTGATAGGTATCTTGGACATTTCACATATATCCAGGACATATTTCATTTGTATTCAGGGCATATTTCATATGTATTCTGGACATATTTCATAGGTATTCAGGATATATTTGATACATATCCAGGACATATTTCATAAGTATCCAAGACATATTTCATGGACTTCCTTGACATATTTCATAGGTATACTTCACATATTTCACAGATTTAAAGGACATATCTCATACGTTTCCAGGACATGTTTCTTAGGTTTCCTTGACGTATTTCATAGATATCGTTGACATAATCCATAGGTCTGTTTGACATATTTCATATATCTATTTGGCATATTTCGTAGGTATCCAGGATATATTTTATAAGTATCCAGAACGTATTTCATAGGTATCCAGGATATATTCCATTGGTATATAGGATATATTTCGTTGCTATCCAGGATATTTTTCATTCGTATCCAGGGTATATTTTATAGGTCTTCTTTATATATTTCATTTGTATCCAGGACATATTTCACAGGTCTCCTCTATATATTTCATTTGTATCTAGGACATATTTCATTGGTATGCAGGACATATTTCATTGCTATCCTGGACAAATTTCGTAGGTGTCTAGGACATATTTCATAGGTCTCCTGGACATATTTCATTGGTATCAAGGACATATTTCATAGGTCTCCTGGACATATATCATAGGCATCCTGGACATATTTCATAGGTGACCTCGACATATTTCAGAGGCGTGCTTGACATTTCACTGGTGTTCTAGACATATTTCACGTCTCCTTGATATACTTAACAGTTCTCCTTGATATATTTCAAAGGATTCCTTGATATATTTCATAGGTATTCAGAATATACTTCATTTGTATCCAGAACATATTTTACAGGTATCCTGGAAATATTTCACATTTATTCTGGATATATTTCATAGGTATAATGGACATATGTCTCAGTTATCCAGGACATATTTCATATGTATACTGGAAATATTTCATTGGTATCCTCGACATATTTGACAGGTCTCCTTGACATATTTCACAGATCCCCTTGACATTTCTCACAGGTCTAGACATATTTTGCAGGTCTCCTTGACATATTTCACAGGTCTCCTTGATATACTTCACAGGTCTCCTTGTTATATTTAATATGTATCCAGGACATATTTCATAGGTATCCAGGACATATTTCATTGGTTTCCAAGACATATTCCATAAGTATCCTGGACATATTTCATAGGCTATCCATTTCATAGGTCTCCTGGACATATTTCATTGGTATCCAGACTTATTTGATTGCTGTCCAGGACATATTTCACAGTTTTCCTTGAGGTATTTCATAGCTTTCGTTCACATATTTCATAGGTCTATTTGAAATATTTCATAGGTCTATTGAGCATATTCCAAAGGTCTCCTGGACTTATTTCATAGGTATCCAGGACATATTTCATAGGTCTCCAGGACATATTACATAGTTATTCTGGACATATTTCATAAGTATTCTGGACATACTTAATAGATATTATGACATACTTCATACATATCCAGGACATATTTCATAGGTATCCAGTACATATTTGATTGGTATCGTAGACATTTCACAGGTATCCAGTACATATTTCACTGGTATCCAGGATATATCTCATTTGTATCCAGGACATATTTCATAGGTATCCAGGACATATACTTATCCAGGAAATATTTCATTTTTATCCAGGACATATTTCACTGCTATCCTGGACATATTTTATAGGTATCCTTCAGGTATTTCATAGCTTTCTTTCCAATATTTCACAGGTGTAGTTGACATATTTCAAAGTCTATTATACATATTCCATAGGTCTCCTGGACATATTTCATAGGTATCAAAGACATATTTCATAGTTATTCTGGATATATTTCATAGGAATTCTGGACATAATAGGTATTCAGGATATATTTCATACATATCCAAGACATATTTCATAGGTATCCATGATATATTTCCTTGCTATCCTGGACAAATTTTATAGGTATCCTGGACATATTTCATAGGTGACCTGGAGATATTTCATTGGTATCCAGGCCATATTTCATAATTCTCATGAACATATTTCATAGGTATCCAGAGCTAATTTGATAGGAATCCATAACATATTTCTTAGCTATCGACATGTTTCACAGGTCTCCTTGACATATTTCACAGGTCTTCTTGACATACTTCACAGTTCTCCTTAATATATTTCATAGGTATTCAGGATATATTTCATTTGTATCCAGGATATATTTTACAGGTATCCTGGACATATTTCAAATGTATCCTGGATATATTTCATAGGTATAATGGACATATTTCATAGGTATCTAGGACATATTTCATAGGTATCCTGGATATATTTCATAAGAATAATGGACATATTTTATAGGTATCCAGGACATATTTCATTGGTATACTGGACATATTTCGTTGGTGTCCTCGACATATTTCACAGGTCTTCTTGATATATTTCACAGGTCACCTTGTTATATTTAATATGTATCCAGGACATATTTCATAGGTATCAATGCATATTTCATAATTATCTAGGACATATTCCATAGGTATCCTTAATATATTTCATAGATAACCAGGACATATTTCATAGGTTTCTTTGACGTATTTCATAGATTTCTTTGACATATTTCATAGGTCTATTTGACATATTTCATAGGTTTCCTGGACATATTTCATAGGTATCCAGGACATATTTCATTGGTTTCCAGGACATATTTCATTGGTATCAAGGACATATTTCATATGTATCCAGGACATATTTCATAGGTCTCCTGGACATATCTCATTGGTATCCAGGACATATTTGATTGCTGTCCAGGACATATTTCAGAGTTTCCTTGACGTATTATATATCTTTCGTTCACATATTTCATAGTTGACAAATTTCATAGGTCTTTTGGACATATTGCGTAGGTCTCCTGGACTTATCTGACAAGTCTCCAGGACATATTTCATAGGTATACTGGAAATATTTCATTAGTATCCAGGACATATTTCATTGGTATCCAGGACATATCTCGTTTGTATCCAGGACATATTTCATAGGTATCCATTACATATTTGATAGGTATCCTGGACATAATTCATAGGTATCTAGGATATATTCCATAGGTATCCACGATATATTTCCTCGCTATCATGGACAAATTTTATAGGTTTCCTGGACATATTTCATAGGTCCCTGGAGATATTTCATTAGTATCCAGGCCATATTTGATATGTCTCCTGGACATATTACATAGGTATCCAGGGCTAATTTGATACGAATGCATAACATATTTCTTAGCTATCGACATGTTTCACAGGTCAGCTTGACATATTTCACAGGTCTTCTTAACATACTTCACAGTTCTTCTTTATATATTTCACAGGTCTCCTTAATATATTTCATAGGTATTCAGGATATAATTCATAGGTTTGTTTGACGTATTTCATAGATTCCTTTGACATATTTCATAGGTATCCAAGACATATTTCATTGGTTTCCAGGACATATTCCATAGGTATCCTGGACATATTTCATATCTATCATGAATATATTTCATAGGTATCAAGGACATATTTCATAGGTTTCTTTGACGTATTTCATAGATTCCTTTTACATATTTCGTAGGTTTCATCGACATATTTCGTAGGTATCCAGGACATATTTCATAGGTATCCAGGACATATTTGATATTTATCGTGGACATTTCACAGGTATCCAGGACATATTTCATTGGTATCCAGGGCATATCTCATTTTTATCCAGGACATATTTCATAGGTATCCAGGACATATTTCATACGTCTAATGGTCATATTTCATAGGTATCCAGGACATATTTCATAGGTATACTGGAAATATTTCATTGGTATTCTTGATATATTTCACAGGTCTCCTTGACATATTTCACAGGTCTAGACATATTTCACAGGTCTCCTTGACATATTTCACAGGTCTCCTTGATATACTTCACAGGTCTCCTTGTTATATTTAATATGTATCCAGGACATATTTCATAGGTATCCAGGACATATTTCATTGGTTTCCAAGATATTTTCCATAGTTATCCTGGACATATTTCATAGGTATCCATTTCATAGGTCTCCTGGATATATTTCATTGGTATCCAGGACATATTTGACTGCTGTCCAGGACATATTTCACAGTTTTCCTTGAGGTATTTCATATCTTTCGTTCGCATATTTCATAGGTCTATTTGACAAATTTCATAGGTCTTTTGGACATATTCCGTAGGTCACCTGGATTTATTTGACAGGTCTCCAGGGCATATTTCATAGGTATACTGGAAATATTTCATTGGTATCCAGGACATATTTCATTGGTGTCCAGGACATATCTCATTTGTATCCAGGACAAGTATCATAGGTATCCATTATATATTTGATACGTATCCTGGACATATTTCATAGGTATCCAGGACATATTTCATAGGTATCCATGATATATTTCCTTGCTATCCTGGACAAATTTTATAGGTCTGCTTGACATATTTCACAGATCCCCTTGTCATTTTTCACATGTCTAGATATATTTCCCAGGTCTCCTTGACATATTTCACAGGTCTCCTTGATTTATTTCACTGGTCTCCTTGTTATATTTAATATGTATCCAGGAAATATTCCATAGGTATCCTGGACATATTTCATAGGTATCCATTTCATAGGTCTCCTGGATATATTTCATTTATATCCAGGACATATTTGATTGCTGTCCAGGACATATTTCACAGTTTTCCTTGAGGTATTTCATAGCTTTCGTTCACATATTTCATAGGTCTATTAGACATATTCCATAGGTCTCCTGGACTTTCTTCATAGGTATCCAGGACATATTTCATAGGTCTCCAGGACATATTTCTTAGTTATTCTGGATATATTTCATAGGTATTCTGGACATACTTAATAGATATTATGACATATTTCATAGGTATCCAGGACATATTTGATAGGTATCGTGGACATTTCTCAGCTATTCAGGACATATTTCATTTGTATACAGGACATATCCTATTTGTATCCAGGACATATCTGATAGGTATCCAGGACATATTTGATACGTATCCTAGACATATTTCATAGGTCTCCTGGACATATTTCATAGGAATCCAGGACATATTTCTTAGCTATCGTTGACATATTTCACAGGTCTGCTTGACATATTTCACAGGTCTTCTTGACATATTTCACAGGTCTCCTTGACATATTTCACAGGTCTCGTTGTTATATTTAATTGGTATCCAGACATATTTTGTAGGCATCAGGACATGTTTCATAGGTATCTAGGACATATTACATAGGTATCCAGGATATATTTCATAGGCATCCAGGACATATTTCATAGGTTTCTTTGACGAATTTCATAATTCCTTTTTCATATTTAATAGGTCTATTTGACATTTTTCATAGGTCTCCAGGTCTATTTGACATATTTCATAGGTCTCCAGTCTCCAGCCAATACGAGCTCTTAGCATGTTACCTGAACTTACCAACGAATTATCTTCAGACATTATTGGCTGAGGACGAAAATCTCCTCTTCAGGCATTAAAGGTTACTAAATATCAGACGATGAGGATACAGAGAATGGGCTTGTTTTCTGATATTTGAAAATTATTCCTAACTTGATGAAAAGGTTGAATATTGGATTATAAATCTGACTTTCCATGTTTTCCCCCGATAGGTGTGCTTCCTAGAATGCATTTTCCTCAGTCTTCCTCAAGGTAGAATCCCAATGAGTTTCAATTGAACTGGCACTCCTAAGTAAAACAAAAGGAGTTTGATCATCAAACAAGCATTATCAATTTTTAAGGACATTTAAATTTTCCTAGCACTGTAAAGGTCAAGGAAAGTTCTAAACATTTCTCATCTAAGATAGGTGACAGCACAAAAGTACTAGAAAATATAAAAAAAAAAGAAAAGAAAATTGAAATTTTCGACAATTTTACTTACAAAATACTAATACTCCGATCTCTCATTAAAACATTTCGAGACAAGGAGCCAGAAATATTTCATGATTTGTGCCTGAAATAAATTTCTATAGGAGGATCTATTCTTTTGACAAATATTCGTGATTATTTCATGCTACTGCTAGATAATTCTGTACCTGGGAGCTAGAAGTGCGTAAGTTAAAAATCCTTGTTTTCCAGAAAACAGAAAAATATACATCCTTTCATATAACTAAATGAACAAACTAAATAATAGACTAGCCTACCAACATTATTAACACGTTTATAACTAGATTTGAACGAATATTATTTGAGGTCTTCGTCGATGCTGTACAGAATTGCACTCATCCCATGTTCGCCACAATTGGACTTACGCGCTTCTAGCTCTTAGGATCAGAATATATGCTGCTGCCTCTAAGGGAATAAATGCTCCTAATAATGTTTTGTACCCATCTATAATATAAAATATCCAAATGTAGTGGATTCTTTGTGTATCCAATTCACAAAATAGTTCAGACGACATATGTAGCTGAATATTTAAAAACAAAAAATCTTTATGCTTGCCTTTCATATTCGTGTTTTAATAAGTGCTTAATGATAGATAAAATGTTGGGTTAGAACTCAATTATTTCTGCAAGAAACGAGGATAAATACCGTAACGAATACTGCTTCCTTGTGTAGTGCTCTTGAGATATTTCTTTTTCAGTTGCAACAAAACTTTATATTGTTTTTACGCAACATTTTAGAAGGAACAGAAAGAGGATCTTTTATTATGACCAGTTTCAGTATCAGTCTCACAGCTTCATGTAGCGTAATTTAACTAATAGCTCCCACCAAAAGTCAACTAACGTTACAATCGCTTATAATATACTCCGATTAACCGATTTGTAATATTTGGTGTTAAATATTAAGGATAATCTAAAGCAATGATCTCCAGCAAAAGATGGCAGCACCATATCCGTGTAATATCTGATGGATTCTTATCGTTACACCAAAATTCCTTGCTCCTATAACTTCAAACCTAGAGACTTCAAACTTTCCGGGAAGAAAGTTCATAGCCAATTCAAGAGGATGATCGAAGACGATTTTTTATTTCTGTTTCCGTTCATTGTTGAAATCGCTTCATTTGTGTGAATATCGAATAACAATGAAGCTCTTTCAACAATGAACAAAAAATAAATAAAACTCGTCATCGATCATGCTCTTGAATTGGTTATGAACTGTCTTCCCTGAAAGTTTGAACTCTCTAGACTTGAATTTGTAGGAGCAGCAGTGAAATTTCGTGTAACAGTGAAAATATATTAAACATATACGGAGGTAGTGCTGCCATCTTTTGTCAGAGATCGTTGCTTTAGATTATCCTTAAGATCTGTCATTGTACTATGTTAAGTGCTGTCTTTATTTGTAACTATTGATTTTTATGGTTCACTCCATCGTTTATAATTTTTGACATCCAAATACTAGAAAACAAAGGACAATCACCGAAAACATTATTAGTTGTGAATTTCATAAACATGTCTTTCTTTCTCATCTTAAGAACTCATTTCAACTCTATACTCGTGATTTTACTGTTCCTGGAATAATTCCTCCTAGGGTTACCACCCGTCCGGGATTTTGTCATTTGTGCTCAATTTTTCCTGTGCTGTGATTTTTTTTTAAAGTACAGTGACGAATATGGCAAATGTGGGTTCATATGTTACGTTATCCGTGTTGGAATTAAAAGAGCGTAGTGTTTCTTGTGCGCAAACATTCTTTGCACACCGATAATATGGGATATGCCAAACTCCAGCAACATTTCACTAAAATACACTCAGGGAAGTTAAGTAGCTGCAGTCTCTTAAACAGAACAGAGCTCGATTCAAAGTAACTGATATGTTACCTAAATTAGATTTTGTATCTACACAACACTTACTGCCTGAAGCTTCCCACAGAGCATATCGTATTGCTAAGAACAAAGAACCACATATTAGTTAGACTCTAATAAAGTCTTGTGACATTCAAAGCTGTAATTGTTTTTCGAGAGCAACAGAAGAATAAGATCACTCAAAGACCTCTGACAAATAACATCATCAGAGCAACAATTTAGATATATCTGATATTTTCCCTCAATGAATTGAATTATCTTATGGGATTTATTCGCGGGACATCTATGGCTCAGGACGAGATAGGGTAGGGGAAAGGATGTAAGAAGAAGTCAGCCATGGTCCAAGTTGAAGGAACCATCTCGGCATCTTCCTACTGGGACTGTGGAAAACCTTGAAGAAACCTGTATCACGACAGTCGACCACTGCTTTCAAACCCAGAGTTTTCCGAATACGAACCCAGAATTGTTCCTCTTTCTACGTTGCAGAAATCCAGAACATCTAACCATCCTCATCAATAAGCATGCTCACTCCTCCGAATCTCAACTACTTTATCTCATAACTGAACACATTTCACATCACGGTCGCACATTTGGCGGAACTTTTCGTGTGAGTAACTTGAAAATTCTCAATCCTAATTCACCTGCCACAGTTAGGAAGGAATGGTAGCAGATGCATAAAAAGGTATCCTCTCAGCCAATGCTAAACCTGGCCTCATGTATATCACTTTCCTGCATTCCAATACCTCATTATTTCCGATGGTTGCTTCATCCTTTCTCTTATTCCTTCCGTTTACTTCATTATATATTAATTATTATTATCAACCCGCTGTTTCTTTAACCTCTTTATTCCTCAAATCATTTTACCAACTCCAAATTATTCCTCCCCCTTACTCCGCTCGCCTATTTTCCTGACACTTAAATGATTTTTCCGCCTTCATGACCTTGTCACGTTGTAACCTAGCTGTAAGTTGGCAACAGCCTCATCACTTCTCTGCATATTTCTTCCGTTTCTTGGTAGTTTCATGGCGAAATGGCTTGGTCGTAATCAAGTCCTCCTACTCCTGTCTGTAGTTCCAATCATATAAGTAACATTTTTTAACCTTATTTTATCATAGTAAAGTACAGGTTCTAAAAAACCTCCGGGTAACTTCGAGAGGTGAGTCCAAATATTGAAACTAGACAAATAGTCTTTATGAATGGGGTGGAAATACAGCAGTGTTTAAGAGATACAAGATACCGAAAGCGTCGTAAAATAAATTTTTGGATATAATAGTTTTAAAACCACGAACACTACAGGTGTGGTTCCATGTTACCGTCAAGGACATCAAGCCTGCGCGAACACAAAAGGCATATTCCGTAGTTTTGCAAGAGATTTCCCACAGGAATCAGGGAATTCTCAGAAGTTTTTTGACGGAAGGTTGGAATGACCAGGAGCTAAACGACTTTCCGTGCGAGTAAAGATTGCATACGTCATCACCGGCATCCAAACAGGCAATGCTATTCAATCTCTTTGATAACAAATAAACAAAACTTTAGATGAAAGTCTGCTATTCTTACTCCTGATTAATATGCAACTTTCTTTTTAACAAAATCGTTCAGCGTATGGTATTTGCATGAGATATCGACTTGGCACAAACGAATTATTGTTTTCTGTTGGAAAGAAATTCACGCTCATTTTGACCCATTCACGCTCATTCTCTTTATTTCAGAGATTTTTTTTGGAATTCCCTACTTCCTTTGCCGAACTTCGGAATATGCATTGTTGGTTCGCGCAGGGTTGAAGTATCTGCCGGTAATATCGCTCCTCTGCTCTAGTGTTCGTGGTTTTAAAACTATTACGTCTTAACCCCCCCCCCCCACACACACACACACAATCATGTTTGACACGGCTTTCGGCATCTTGTATCTCTGGAAGACGTTGGAATTTCCACTTCGTTCATTAATAAGAATTTTTCCTTGTTTCAATATCAGGACTCACATCCCGAAGTTTCCCCGATGACTTGTTACACCCTGTATACAATAATCTGATAATAAGTTAAAGACTGTGTCTAGCGCAACGATGGCTTTCTGTCCTTGCTTTAACTAACTAACCCCACTGCTTAATTTCTTAGAGCAACGACGGATTCCTCATGCAGATATAGACGAAAGCGATCTGTGTAATGATGGTCATAGTGAAATATTGATATCATGAGATGGTGGGATATCAATTATTTACCTCTGAGGGGAGTGGGTGGGTGGACAAAAGTACACTGTCCTCTTGATCTTCTAAAAAAGCACTATCAAAAAATGAAGGAGCTTGTAAATATTGTTGTTAATTCATAGAGTCAATTATGAAATGTTAATGATATTAAGTGGTTTGTTTTGAATTAATTTACTTAAAGGAATTGATGTATTAGCAATTTGTTTCTTTGAAGCAATAATTCCTACGCAAATCCTCATTTATTTCACTTAAAAATGCAAACGGACCATGGCCTTTAGGCGTCGACACGAAGTATGGCAATTTTTCGCTACAAACGCACAATTCTTTTGTACCGTACTTTCTGTGAAAAATAAAAATCATAACGGCTTGAGTGTATTTCGAGCTTTCTTTACGTAAGCAATAAGTTTATTATTTCTAGCGTAAACTAACCTAACCTGAGGGGAGTGATCTATAAAGAAAAAACAATTTTGAATCACTGCAAACGAACTTAGTCAATTTGGAATGTTCAAATCACTGCCAGTAGCAAACTGTACTCAATCCAGAATTTCCAGCTTCCCAAGCAGTACATACGGGAACGGTGTTGAGAACGTTTTTAACTTATGGCTAACATTTAGAACATTTTGTTGTTCTTGTGTACAAGCGCACGGATAGTGTGAATACTATTACACACGGAAGAAGCTACGTGGTCTTACTATTCATACTCTTTACTCCGGCAATTAATTACTTGTACTACATGGAGTTGAATGTATTTAAATTGTTACTTTACTTATTTCGAATGGAGAAGGTGATGCAAAATCAAAAGGTAATGGGAGTGGAAAGTCACCATCTAGAAGGGCGTTTGCGTGTGTTCTTGCACTCACATCACGCCTTGATTTTACATCATATTCTACATTATATCTCTCCGAGACAATGTAATAACATTTAAAGTAGAGTCTTTTCAAACCCAAAAACAGAAGCATCTAGTATAAATAATTAATGTTCATTGCTACACCATCTGAACTCTGTTGAATGCCTTTAGGCAGCTTTGAGTCAGACGGGAGGGATGATGACTGAAGAATTGGTGGAATGAAGAATGTAGGAGGCATCGGAAGAGCTTCAAGACCCAAGCACACGGTGTTTGTCCACCACAAAAGCCACATGATACGATCTTGGATGGAACCACACCCTCTAGTATTGTCATTTCAACGAAGTCTCGGTCTTCCCAACGGTCTCTTTCCTTCCGGAATATCACCCCTACAGAATATGAAATACAATATTCATTTTTTTCTGACCGAACCACATGGTTTGCCTATCCTAGTTGTCGTGATCTAATTAGTCTTACAATATCGAGCTAACCGTCTACGTCTGTGGAGCCACTATCGAGCCTCATGCGTTCAACTATTCCAATGTATCGTTCTGAGGACTTTATTTTCAAGCACCTAGAACCTATGTTCATATCCTCCAACTTTCGTGACCTTAAAGAATTACGGTTATAATAACTGTTCCGTATGTTTTGAGTTCGAACTACCTTGATATTAAACGTGAGGTTAGAAGCTTCTGGGCGGATTAAAATATGCGTTGCACAATACTAAGCTAATTTTTATGAAATAATATCAATCACAGTAGATTTGGATTTATTTTGTTTTTATTTATCTTAGTATCAGAATAATTTTCGGAAATAGGGCACCATCCGAATCTTTATATATTTTTGGATTTGAAAGTCTTCAGTTTATCCAGAAATATCTTCCAAGGAGGAAAATTGGTCTGATGTTGATGATCACACATTGTTAAGAATAGTAAGACTGCTTTACTACAATAGTCCAGGCAAATTAACCCATATCTAGCGTGTAGAAGGGGAAAAAATACTAGAAAGCTAATTTCTTCTGAAAAGTGTTAAAGGAAACCTCCGTGATCTACCACAGAAAAATCCCTCTTGGGGAACATGTAAAAAATCCCATAAACTACCGTCATGTTGAAATTTTCAAAACAAATGTATATCTTCCGAATACTTTGTCGGTTGAACAAGGAAAACAATACTAGAAAGTTAATTTCTTCTGGAAAGTGTTGAGGGGGACTCCGTGACCTGCCACAGAAAAATCCCTTGAAATCGTTTTGGGGAAACATGCGAAAAATCTCCCAAACATCCGCCATTTTGATTTTTTTAATCAAATTTAATTCTTTTTACTAAAACATCGATCGGAGAAGAAAGCAAATACTAGTCCTTACTTCTTTTAAGGTGTTAAGAAACCAAATACTAATCCTTACTTCTTTTAAGGTGTTAAAGAAACCTCCTGACCTTCCACAGAAAAATCCCTCGAAATTCCCTTTGGGGAACATGTCTAAAATTCGTGAAACATGCGGCACCTTTAATTGTTCAAATAAATGTATTTCTTTGATATAGTATGTCAGTTGTAGAAGGAAACAAATATTTGAAGTCTAATTTCTTCTGGGAAGTGCTAAGGAAGACCTACCACAGAAAAAAATCCCTAAAATCTGCATGAAATCCCCGAAAAGTCCGGCATCTTGGGTTTTCCTCTTGAAACAAATTGATTCCTCTTTAACGATTAGTCGTACGTTCATGTGGTTTGTAGCAATCTACTAATGCCAGAAAATATAATTTTTGCAAAATTAGAACTTTTTTGTATATATATTTTTTGCAAATTAAAAAAAAATCTGAACAGCTGAATTCATCAATAAATAAAAATACACAAGATAGAGTTTTAAATTATTATTTTTACCTCACATTCCTACTCTTATTCTTGCCCCAAATTGTTCTTGTTACTTTAAACGATCGGATGAAAGCCACGCTGCTGCTGTATGTCAACTTACCCACTGAGCCGTGCCTGTGACTTTCATCTGGACGCTCAATAGCCATAAACTGAAATAAGAATTACAACTTAAAACTCTATTATTTTTTTTTAACTTTTTAGATGAATACAGTTGTTCATAACTTTGTTTCTGATTTGCGAAAAATTATATACATTTTTTTATAGATGTAAACCGTGTTATACTTTCAGAATATTTTCTGGTATCAACATAGTAGATTGATACAAACAACATGAACGTACGACAACCGTTTAAAGGAAATAAATGTGTTTCGCAAAACTCAAAATGGTGGACGTTTCAGGGATTTCAGGTAGATTTCAAGGGCATTTTCTGTGGTAGGGCATTTTCTGTGAAATGCCACCCCTTAGCATTTCCCAAAGAAATTAGGCTTCAAATATTTGTTTCTTTCCACAACTGACATACTATTTAAAAAAAATCAAATTTATTTGAACAATCAAAAGGGGTGGATGTTTCAGGGATTCTAGATATGTTTTCCAAAGGTAACTTCAAGGGATTTTTCTTTAATACGTCACGAATATCCCCTTAACACTTTCCAGAAGAAATTACTTTCTAGTAATTTTTTCCTTGTACAACAATAATTTGCCAATACTATAAACAAACCAAAACTTAAAACACCAAAATTTGTTCAAGAAAAGGCAAATGTCTTCCTAAACGACGGCTTTCTGTCTTTCCTTTAACTTAATAGCCTCTAGTTATTACGTGCGTAATCTATCATTGCTCTTACAAGTGAACCTGTAAGTTAGAAAGTTAAACCCTCGTTCCGCAAGACATAGTCTAACTTAAATATAAAGAAAACTATAAATGGTTTATCGAAAGCAACTATATATTTCGAGGCAGTTACTCATCTTCAGTAGTAGAATGAAAGTACATTCACAAGTTCGAATAAACTGCTAAGGTGGCAGACGCCAACATCAAAGACAATAGACAAACGTGTTGTAGGCCAGCTCTGACCCGCACAATCAACCCTGCACTCTACGTAGCAGAAATAGACGGTCCCTTAAACCTGCGTGTCACTAATCACCGTCACCTTTCCGTGACGAACAAACGTGATGCCCCAGAACCCACATATACGCAGCTGCACAACTCTCTCTTTGATGCAAGTTTCCGTGTTACCGTGATCCATGTCCTCCCAACCATAAACACATCCACGCAGCGCCTTTAAGAAGGAGGGTTTGAGAGCAAAATTGAAACCAGGTCTAAACCTGCAATAACAATTTTATCCCATTCTTATACCATCCACGTTCCCCTTACTTAGCTTCTAACTAATTTTCCTAAACGCCGTACCTATTATTTTTCCCATCGCAGTACCGGTACCCTATATAATAATAATTTCCGTGTCTCGGCGTGGTTTTTTCTTTCCTGACTACATTTTTTCATTCTGATTGACTCTACACCCATCTCACTTTTTAACACAGGAAACCCTGCATTAGTCGTTTCGCAACAGTATTTCGGCAACGCAACAAATTTGTCTATTGTCTTTGATTCCTTATCTCGGCAGTTATTACAACACGTCATACTACTAAAGATGAGGAACTGCATCGTAACGCATAGTTACTTTTAATATTGTTTTGTAATAATTTACATTTGTGTACTCAAGATGAAGTACTTACCCTTTTTTATTCAATTTTACCTTTTCTACGGCCGTTTCTTGTACCTCATAAACGCGAAGGATAAAATAAGAATACTTCCATGTTGAGCACACAGACAGGTACATCCAAGATTCACACACAAGCAGAAATCGTCGAAAATATATATCAAAGACTGAAAGGAGTGACTGTCACACTGAAAGCTCCTTAACAGAGAACCTAAAACGTCACGGCGGGAAAATTACTTAGGTAGACGAAAGAAAGTTGAGAAATGGGACAGGAGTGAGCAGCAAGATAGCTAACGTAAGTTGTTAAAGAGTTTTTCTGAAGGACAGTGGGAGATCCATAGACCCCGTCCCCCTGAAAGGAAAATTCTTTTGTTTTTTTATAGCATTATCTTAACAGTTTCTTTCGGATAATGCATCGATTTGTTTCCAGACAAATCAAACTTATGTAGGAATAAGATTCTTTGGGGATACAGGTTTCATATTTCATGATAAAACATAACAATAGGAGGGGATTTATACCGTACCGTAAATACGGGTTACTTGAGCGCAAAGTTTTCGATATTTGTTACAATTGTGAAAATAAAAGTAATGAAATAATTCAAATTTGATACTGGACGGCTATTTCCTGAAATGAAAATTAATGTTGGTTCATGAAACAAGAATATGTAAATTTTCTGGTCCGTCTAATATTTATATATTAGGCTCAAGTGACCCCCATGTAGTACTTTGTTCCTTTCACAGTCCGTTACAAAATGATCTGGGACCAAGTAAGAATTAGGTTGTTTAATAATAGACTTGTCCTTGTGCAAAAGATGACAAATCCTGGTTGTGTTGATTCAAAGCTCAGTAGTTTTCTGGTAGCAAACAAGGTTGAGAAAACAAGCGTCAAGACTAAATTAAATCATGCTGCAGACAACGAAACGTCGGTTACATTTTACATTGGAGTGCAGCATTTTGTCACATTACTAGTTCTTGGGATATCTATCAACATTCTGTGGTATTTCACATGAACCTTTTTTTTTTACTTTAAGCCGTAAATATCAAGGCGCTTGAAATTGCAATATTAAAGCATAGCCAGGCATGTATCCAGCAATTGGTTCCTGAGATAGTCCGAAGCTTTTAGGAATGGTTGTGGGTTGGGTCTAAACTGTGCTTGCGTGTACAATGTATAAAAAATTCACATCATTACGCCTAAAATGATATTACTTTTACACACAATTCTGCATTTTAAGGGGGTTCGGACCCACCTATAAATACGTCCCTGACCATAGCATACCATACATTCTTCTTTTAAGAACTTACATACAATAGAAACTGTTTACAGGCCTCTTGAGCCCATGTTAAATCTGGATGCAAGCAATCAGTCTGGGCTCAAGTAACCCAGAAGTTATAGTTTTATAGGTTCGGTTCAGAAGTTGCGTACAACGAATGTTTTAAAATAATATATTCTCAACACAACAAAATGATAAGTTGGGAGTTAGTTTCGGGAGGAAAACATTACAAACGCACTTATCTGATTTATAAGGCCATGTATCTAGTGTGCACAGGTGAGAGTTATAGTTGGAAGAAAATAAACAACACACCCTGCCCTGCACTCTGGTAGAGCTTCTGCATCATTAAAAACGGCTCCAGTTCTGGGGATGGTCCCATACCAGTAAAACGTCTAACTACGTGAAAGTCTTTCGTTGTCCGTAGTTCAATTGAGAGCTCATGGGCTTAAGTAGGACCTTAGGACTTAAGTAGACCGTGTTTACGGTACTTAAGTATTCACTAAGCGGAAAATGTTCCTGGTCTATTTTATCTGTCCGTCTCCTCATGAAGAGAATTCTTAATCCGCCAACTCGTACGAAGATATAAGGATAAAGAAACAGTTGGTAAATAATAAAACAAAATGGAGTACGAATAGAAAACTATCCAAAACAGTAAGTAAAGGAAATTTAATGGGAAACTTTAGTGATATTTCTTAAGAAAGAAAATTTAGTTAAAAAGCTATCAGGGAAGAAAAAGAAAGGCAAGAGAACAGAAGCAAGTGCACAGGAAAGTTACAATCAATTAAGGCAATGTTCTTGATTGATGGGCGGGGACGAAACAAATTATGTTCGTATATTTATACTGTGGTAGATGATTTAGGATTAAGAATTTTTCGGATACTAACACGGAAGGTTTGTTAAGAAGTTCAGCTGTGTTATGAAGTGTTTTGGAGTACAGAGAGATAAGGTAATTGTCAATTGAAGGGGTAACGATAATTGGAATGATGAGAGGTCTCGCTAAAGTAGAACAAGAGACAGAGGATACAGCGGAGGTAAATAATCTTGGAGAACTTTCAATACGAGAAAGTCTTGTGAGCAATGAATGGCCGAAAATTAGACTGGGATGAACGAAAAAAAAGACAGGTTCTGCAGCGGAACACTTTGGATATACCAGATTGATGAGAGGGACCTATATGGGTCTAGCTTTGGTCAGAATCGTGTTGACATTGATCTGCGATAGACTATTTTAGGGCAAGATGAAAAGGCACTGTCGGTTTCAGATGCAGCCACGATGAGCTGTGCTATTTTGAGCTGTGTTTGGACTACTTGAAGGTTAGTACGGTACTGAGGCAGAAGATTGGAGCTCAGGGAGCTTGACAGGAAGTTAGACAGAATATCCTGTGATTCTCGGCATGGTCTGATTATTTAAGGATGAGGTGAAGAGGCTATGTGCATTTTAACCTAAATTATTTTATTTAATATTTACTTAAGTGTATTTAGTTTTGATATATTAAGTGAAATTAAAAAATAGCAAAAATGTTCATTATTTTCTTATTTAAGGTCTTATTAGGAAGCAATATTTTTAGATAAATATTTGCTTTCAAAATGCTGCTGGGCCGTTGTAGGTTTTGTAGGTTTAGCGCTCACCTCTCCTATTTCTGCTATATGGACTTTGTGTTGGATTAACTCCGTGTGCGTGGCTTTTCTCGGACTTCTTCTGTTTCCTCCCAATTTCTTTATTCCACTAATTAATCTCATCGTCCATCCTGTCTGATCGAAAGTTGCCTAAAGGTCTTAAAATTAAATTCAAAAGACCTTTCTTTTAATATACACTTTTATTTGAGGAAAAGGGCAATAATATCCGATAATCTGGACCTTAGAAATCACTACTAATAAAAAGTTTGTTTTGCTCTTGTACTGTACAAACAGGTTAAAGCAAGTAAATGCATAGTGATAGGCGTTAGAAACTAACTGAAATTTCTTTATATTGGCCAAAGTGTCTCAGAAATTTATTAAGAACCCACACATCACCGGACGGATGTCCAAAATACGTCCCGAATGTCCGAAGAGATCCGGGATATCATGGGACATCCATAGGATGTCCGATGGACATCAGAAGCAGGACGTCAAAATTATATCTAACCCGGATATCCTTCAGACGTCCTCTTTATGTCCTACAATTTCCAGTATTTTCCTTCCAGATATAAGTGTGAAGATAGACTGAAAGAAAACAATGTGGGGAAATTGGAGGGAAAATATGTACTACCTTTAATGGAAGTGTTCTCTGAGCATTGAAGTACAACTAATTATTTGGGAAAATCTGCCATTTAATTTTGTCTAAAATTCTCCTATTTTATTAATAGAGAGAATTGGTGTTTCATGCGTGTGAGGTTGCTTCACATTCAGAAGGTTTCGAGTTTAAGTCAGAAACTGCATGACCATCTTAGCTAAGATTTCCCAGTTCTCGGCAGTCCTTCCAAGTATCGCGGCGGTTCTCGATATTCGCTTCCCTGTTATTCCTTATTAAGGTCAATCTGTAAATTTCTTGCGACACCTGAAATCAATTTGCCTATTAGGATTTTAGGAAAGTACCTATCAGAAACGGATTCTGATCGTCATTTGTTGAAAGTTATTTGTTAATGTGAAATGCACTTTCATTTGTTTTTGTTTATTCCAGCCGAGGGAGTAGGTTTATATATTTCAGGTAACGTTTTTTTTTTCTTTAAAAAAAGATGAAGAATTGCAGTTATGATATTAGTTTATAGTATTTAAATTGGTTATATATATAAGTTTACTTGAGTTTCATTTAACTAATTCTGATGGGTCCAAGGGTGATTCGGTTAAACGAAAATTTGGATAGGTCAGAAACACAGTGATTGACATTGACATACTGTAGTATGGTATTGTCTTATTTTAAAATAAACATTTTTTAAAACATAGGCCTACCACTATAATATTAAAGTACAATACAGTACAGTAAACTCTACTGAATTTACAAAGAACTTAAAAAAACTGTATTTTCTTCATTTCGTCTTTCATTATTTTCCGTAAGAGTACCCGCTTCATACTCTGTTATACCGTGTGAGCGAATATCTATGTTACGTTACCGGCAAGGTCGCAAAAATTCAATAGACGTGCAGATAGTGCAACTGGGCGTCATACAGAAATCAATCCTAGAATGTTCAAACTTGCAACGTTTGTTCCTTTCCCCCCCTTACATCATAAGTTAAGGTGCTATGACGACAAACGCGTTTACCGGTATTTCTTCACTATATCCGCTCCAACGCTCAAGGAGAGAAGGAGACCGGGGTTGGTTAAACACCGTCTTGGGTTGAAACAGTGGAAACAATATGAAGAAAGAGCCTCGCGACTGTCTTCCTAGCTCAGCAGCATTGTCTTCATTTTGTACTAGTTTCATGGAGCTTCGTTCAGAGTTTATCTCGAAAAATCTATTTTCGAAGTTAATTTTTAAGAAATTTTAGTTTTCTTTTATTATTTGAGAAATGGAAATATAAGTAGTATCCAGCAAGTGATTCGATATCGTGTACAATTTGCATTGCTTACATTTTGATTTAACGAATTGTGTGTCTCCGTGCTTGCATTCTTATCATGGCGCACAGCAAGGGGTTGGTTGAAACACCAAATTTTCTAATGTTTCAACCAGCTTATATTTTCATATAATCAATGCTTATGTAAACGATGAATTGATTAAAAGATATTTAAATTCTTATGATTGAAATAATTTAGTCAGTGCAGAAACTACAAATGATATGATGTTTTAGTAATAGTTACAACTAGGTACTTTTCTCATTTCCCACTCGGAATTATTCGTTTAGCATAGTGTTAAAAAAATGAAAAAAATGGTCGTCGGGAAAACAGGAAAAAACGTTTTTTTTTTTATTTTCTTGCTGCTTTTGAAAATAACGTTTTTTTTTTACTTTTACGGGGTCCCTTTACGATCAATGATTTAGTTAAAACGTTAGTTGCTTATCAAAACATATATTTTTGAAAAATATCCGCAATGGGACTGCATCTGATAAAGATTTGAAACAAGCTACTTTTTCTGGGTCTGCGCCAAAGACGCCTAAGGGCTAGAAGCGAACAGAACGTTTCTGTCATGTAGAAGGGTGCTAAAGAGATATATTGCATTCCTAATGTAAATTGAAAGTTTTTGTACGTTTTAACGTAAGGTCATTTGATTGTACTAAACCTAAACAAGAAATGAATTAGGTGTGTGTAGAGTAGTGGATATTGATGATCGAAAGACAAAAAAAGCAATTTCGTCAATAAAACCACGATTTTATTTTGTTTTGCGGAAAAAAAATCCTTTTATTTTTTAAAATTCCCGGTTGTTTTCCAGGCCTTTAAAACACTAGTTTTGCACTGCTAAGATGTTCTATAAAATACGCAATACAAGGCACTATGTACAACGAGCGAGCAAAGTCTGAAATGCAACGTAGCGAAGATAGGTAACACACCATACAAGAAAGTTTTCGCTTAATCAGTTCTGGAGAGCAAATGAATACAGTTTCCTCCCCCATCCTCCATGCAGACTTCGCTAAAGCAGTGACTGGAAGAACCTATACATAGAGAGAGACACGCCCCCTCCGTTGCTTAAACTTACTTCTTCGTCCAAATCCACGAGCTCAATAACTACAAAACATCAGTAAATAATAATAACCCACTAAGGTTATAAAAATTAAAAATGCACACCCCAGTAAATGGAGAAATAACACAATGTAAGTGTAAACTGCGTTGATAAAGTCAAACGTTGTCGTTAAATTTCGAAATGAAATCATATTCCAACACCGGCAAAAGGTATAGTAATTGTTCAAGAATCCAAAGCGTCCTCTGTGGTGTAACGGACTAATGCGCAGAAATGAAAGCATCAGAGAAAAATCTGATGTCGTCGGTTCGAACCCACTCATATCACCATTCACTTTTTCAAACCTCCATTTTGAATGAAACAAGCTAAAAATGTCCATTTTACATAAATATTTTAAATTGCACTCCAAACCTTAAAAGAAAGGACGAGCTCAGAGAAATACGTTACGCTGCCAGTTTTAACACTAAAAACTACGTAAGCGATGTAATTAAGGAAATCAAGCTAACATGTAAGCTAATAAGGCCAGCTATCGAGTTCAATCCAAATCCGATGATTACACAAGACATCGTTTTATTTTATTTTTCCGTAAGATGAAGAATTTTCTCTATTCTTTACTAATTTTGGGGCTGATTTCGTGTTTAGCAATAGATTTTTGTCGCACGTAAGTGTTTTGTGTTGTAACGTCTTGTACTTTATCATACATGAAACCTCCGTTCAATTATGTAACATATACAGAAAACAAGAAGTGAGCATATTTTCAAATAAAGGGACAATCAATTAGTTGAGTTTTTGAGAAACTTAGAAAAATGTCGTAGCTATAATATTGGGAATAGAATTTTATAATTTTTCACAATTTTTCATGACTAGAAATTTGTGTCACTATTATTGGTATTGATAATATCAGTTTTAGAAACTTTGAAGATTCGTTCATTCTCTCCAAGCTATTTTGAACGACAAAGTCGAACAAGCCGACAGCTTCTGACGTTGATCGCAATTCTTCTGCCAAGTGGATGGAAGACAGTTCGTGAAGACAGAGACGTTCTTTGTCAAAAAATGTGTAAATTGAAAATAATTTCTCAACAGTTAATTTTGGAAAACTCCAAAAGTAACTCGGAAATTTCTCCGGAATGTGGAGAATAGGCAGGCATGAGACAAGGCGGGAGTGAACCATTGGTTATTATTCTGTTCGATTGGCAACACTGAAGTTGGTCTTTCTTCAGTAGATAACGGCTTTAGATATTCATTTGTTGAGTGTCAGTTAACGAAGCTACAGGTATAAGTTTACATTACAGAGTAAGAAATAATCTGTTTTGAGGTAGGTAGAGGAACTTTTGTTCACTACTTTCAGAATCTGTGCGACATGTATTGAATCGGATTCTGCTTTACTAGTACACGGTACATACATTGAAAGACAGGAATTTTAACGTTGTGAAGAAAGAACAGAGACATTTACAAGAAATGGAAGAAAACCCTGTGAAATAGCGGGGAAGGGGGAGGGAGGATTAAGACATCTTTTGTCGGGAGCAGTGTTGCCAGATGTAGGAAAATTTCCGTCGGCGTACGGAAAAAGTGCTCAAAATTTGCCAAAACGGAAAAATTGATTTTTTAAAAAAAATACCTTGAAAAGTAGGGAAATTCTCCTTTAGTATATTTTTACTTTAAATAGACTACATGAGAAACAAAAGTCGCAATAATTCACAAGGCGGGATAGCTGTTATTTATGGTCAAAAATACAATATCAATATAATTGTGGTTTACCTTCGAATTATAGGATTGAAGAGAAAACTTATACCAGCAACAATGGACATTTCCAGTAGTAATTTTTTTTGCAATAAAAAATTCTTTGTTAAAGTGGACTACGGAAAACCTTTTCTTTCTGTGATGCATTTATCAAGAGTAATAAAGACTTGCTTCAAAAGAGTCTCAGCTTTGCGTTTAATCGGGGCCCGCCATGTTATGATGTAATTAGTCTGCCTAGTATTAGATAATTTCCCCCTACTTCACTCAACAGCATACAACATACATGCATATTCAAAAGGAAAAAAATATATTTCTTAAGTTAAAAGGTGGACGTATTTGTTGTCTATTTAACTGCGTGTTTTGATATCTATTGTGGTTCGCGTGACAGACAAACTGTCCCACAGAGCAAAATGACGTCCCAGGAATATCTGACGGATCTCCTGGCATGATATCGGGACGTCCTGTGAAAGTCCCGCTTACATCCATGGGACGTATAGTAATAAAAAAACCTTCGTATAACTATACGAAGGCATATCCTTCGTATAGTTACAATTAATTAAAAATTAATAATAGTGAGGTCGATTTAATTTATAGAAATTCCAGGTAGGAAATCCCACACGGATTTCCGGGGGACATCCAGGGGACCTCCATATGGGATGAACTGTTTGTATTGCCCACAGAGGTATCCCACGGACGTCCTTAGAAGATCGCTATGGGAGCTTTTGAGATCTGGCATTAATGTGATCTAAATGGGACGTTCCAGGGATGTACTGCCTGAGTGACGTAATTCTCCGGAGAGAGCCGAAGATATCGTTGGCTCTGGCTGCTCCTGGAAAAACTGAAATCATTTAGTTATATATTGCTCTATAGGTGGGAGCACTGATAGTTTATTATGTCTGCATAGGTTGTCCGTCAACATCATAAAGAACAAACGCAGAGATAAAACGGATGTAAACACATAAAACTGAGTTTAACTCTTTGTAAATATGATGAGATACCTTTTGATTTATAAAAGTAGCTTTAATAAATAGCGCATCTCATAAATATTAAGGTAAATAAAATGGGTCCGTCTGATATCTTAGCGCTGCAGAACACGGTTAATGGAAAACTCAAATGTTTTAATTGTATTTTTGTAGGGGCCAAAAATAAGTGTTTTGAACTCTGGTTCCCGATTAACTAATCAACTTAGTGTTGTAAACCGCCCTGAAATTTGTAATGCCAAACTATTAGCGACGCTTATCAGATTTTTTTTAATGAAGCATAATTACAATTTCGCGAAACTAACATTATTCAGTACACGTTCTTTAT
>JAGDQP010027794.1:0-19415 GCA_022664845.1 Lepisma saccharinum
TTTTTTTTTTTTTGCAATTTTCGCAAGCAAATATCTCGAAAACTATTAGGAATAGGGAACAAACGAATAGAACCAATCTTGTAGGAAATTTTCTCAGCTTTCTTTTTGAACATAAATACTTTTTCGCTACGACGCACCGTTCTCGAGATATAAGCGAAAAACCGAAAAAAGTGACCTTCCCCCGCCCCTCCTGCCCCCCGCTCACCTCGTAGGTCCGGGGACTTTTAGTATGTTGACCTCCTAACTACTCCAAACACAGCCCTGAAGTCAAAAATTCTGTTCCCGAACATGTCCTCTACACCCCCCTTTTGAGCGTTCATTGACTGGACTAAAAGAAATTGATTCTCTATCCTTCCTCTGAACTTCAACAGCTTAACATTACTTGTCACTGTGTTAGCGATCTTTTTAGGTAGATTTCGAAGAAAAATTTACGCGCCAGCGGCCATAATTTTAAAGAAATTTGAACAAAATTTTATTATGTTGTTTCTAGGCTTAATAGCTCGGCTAAGTTCATTAACGAGCAAAATCGACCCAAGGGGGTGGTTGGGGAAGGGGGTTGAAATTTTGAAAAAAAAATGTTTTATATATATATGCCCCTATGGAGTTTATAGGGAAACTTTGTCTGCATAAATTATAGTACTCCCTAAGAAGTTTACGGTGACACCAACGATTCAGTGGTTGTGGGGGTACGAGTGAGGGTGGGGGTGGAAATTAGAAATTTTTAAAACCATGTCTTGTGGGGTAACATTGAAAAGCTCTTGATGATTAATCTATAAATCAATAACTAGTTTCTCGATAGCGCTCATATTACGTTAGGGGTATATATGGTGGCGGATTTCATTGGGCTATTAATTTCAGTTGGAATATCACTGCATTCAGTTCTAATAAAAAAAAGTGTGCATGATAATTAGTTAATCTATTAGGGTAATTAGTTACCGTATTTATAATTTTATAATGAAATAAAATGATAAAAGTATATTTACTTAAAGTGTTTTTATTCTGCACTTACCTCAATAAATTCAATCAAAAACACTTCGAAATCTACCTCAGCCTGTAGGTCTGCCGAAAGGATTTTTTGTATTTGGAGCTTGGCCCTTATTCCATCCTATGTTTGTTAGGCCCTTATTCCATAAACTCTTAGAATGCTATTGCATGTAAGTTAGGCCTATTTTACTGAAAGCAATGTAGCATTCAAACCGTTTAAGTGTGCATCATGTCAGTATACAAAAAACCTACTTAGTGGAGGGCATTACTGATAGGTCTATTAAAGGACACACGTCCAATATTTGACAAGGAAAAACTATAACTATTTACATGAAAACAGAAATGTAGTTTATTACAGCAAGACGAATACCAAAACTACCACAGTTATGGACATGGGAACAGAAAATGCTTGTAGTATGACGATAGAAATATTTTTTTAAAAAATGGGTAGGACTGAAAAGACTAACAGAGAAGGCTTTCGGTACCAATTACTGATCACTCTCCGAGCTAAGGAATAATCGCGTGCAGCTATGTTTGAAGAGTTCAAGACATCTGGCAAAACTAAACGATCATTTTAATGGGAAATGTACTTGAAAAGACTGCGCATATCTTTTATTTTTGCCTGTGTTATTTTACGTTTAGCGACTTGCTTAAGGTTCAGCTCGGGAGGGATGTCCACGCGTTTTAGTAAAAGGAGACAATCAAATTTCTCGTAAACTTCGAAAGAAGATCTTGAAGTTTCAAAACATTTTCCTGAAACATGCAGTCGGTAGTAACATTGCAAGCTAAACTTTTCTTCCCTGTATTTCGGAATGTTCGCGAAAACTGCTCCAAGGGCACTGTTCCAATCCCTGCTTCTGCCTCCTGCAGGTACAAGGAGATATCTCCTACAATTAGGCTCTGATGATACTAGTACCTCGACATAACTCTGGCCACTTGTAAGGGCTGGATTTCATGAAAGCTTGCATTGCTTGCTTTGCCTGCGATTTGGATGAGTAGTCAATTGAAACGCGTGTTTTATTGCGTATTCTACGTATTACGTAATAAAACACGTGCTTCAATTGACTACTCACTCTAATCGCAAGCAAAGCACGCATTGCAAGCGTGTATGTAAATCAGCCCTAATACATTTCTCCTTCTCTGAGTACATGCCAAAGTTTCGGTCGCACTGATAGTAAGAGTGACCTCTGACTGGAAATACGTGGTTGATTGATATATTCCACTTTGCTGAAAACCACGAGAGCAAGGCTAGGACTGTGAAGTTTTTATTTTGTCCTCCAAAGCTATCTGAAAAGAATGTAATCTTCTTTAAAGATGTAGTTCTCACCACTATTTCGTTTCCCTTTTCTCATAGTACATTTCCTTCCGTTCACTTTCGTTTCCTTCCTACGTTTCTGGAAGAATCTTTTCCATCTTCAGAGCATCACTTGGATCTGAATCACCAATAGTAGCTAAGCTTTCATAAGGAGAAACACAACAACGACCACCATTGTTGATTACCTGTATGGTCGATCGAATAAAGGCCCAACTGACTTTCAACCTCTGTAGCTCATCACTGATTGGCCGGATTTGTGTAGAAAATCAGGGGACGTTAACACACATGCTGTAGAACCTTGAAAATACATAAGGGAGATAAGGACCTAAAATCACTTAGGCCCTTATTCCCCCTACTTCTCAATTATAGCTCCCAGTATCTGGCAACCCTATAAACAATGAAAGCAGTAACATTCCAAATAGATTGAGACAGCATAAATTCGCAATTGCGGGTCTTTTATATGATTTTTGTCTCTGTTTAAACTTACTGTAGTGCATTGTGCTAACAAATATACTAATTTGTTCAGTAAGTAGTGACGTATATATATTTTCTTTATCTCTTTGTCTGTTTTCAAAGTTCGGAGTAGCAAAGAAACTACCGACGATTTCACGGTCCTGAGATAGTCCTCACCAACATCTGCACGCAAAGAAACTTGGCCTAGTCTATGTTCGTACCTACGTACACATTTGTTCAATTTAAATGAACCTATGGAACAACTTAAATGAGTCTTGTTTTCTTTCTGTTTTACTTTCGGGTACTTTCACCCCTGTAAGAAAGACTATTTGTTTAGGGTATGTTGAGCTGTATTAATGTTGCACTTATTTTGCCAGATATTTAGTGGATAATTATTTTAACTATCGTGCTTGTTAATTTTATACTTAGTACAACGAGTTTGAAGACGCTTACCTTTCTTTGATTTTTTTTATCTAACCTATAGTCTGTTACAACATAGGATTATAGTCCTCTCATACGGCCATTCATCATCCATTATTGTAGGATTTGGGGAGCCTAGGACTACAAAAATTCCAGTTACTTGAGTAAAATATATCTTTCGTTCTTGTATGATATATATTCCAGAGAAACACATTTTTTCTCTTCGCACCTAACCATTAAACAATGAAAAAAAAACTGTCGAAAGCAATTTCTGAAAAATGTAGCATTTGTCGATTTTTACAAGGCATTTGATCGAGTCGACTGGAAAAACCTTAATTCAACTATTGAAGAATGTAGATGTGGGAAGGAAAGACCGAAGACTTCTAAGAAACTTGTATCGAAATGAGACAATAAGAGTGAAAGTGGACGACGACTGTTAACAACAACAACAATGGTGGAGCAGTGATATATACATGTAGTCTCTTAGAACGGAGTCGTAAAGGGTTTTTCGAAAATAAAGGAGGGCTTACGGTCGGGGGAAGAAAGATTTAAAAAATTGTCTTGCGGAAGATATGTTTCTTCGTGCAGAAAATGAGACATCACTTTAGAAGATGTTGTAATAGCTTGAGGAAAGCTGTGAGGAAGGGACATGGAATGAAAATAAACGCAAATAAAACAAAAAGAATGGCAATTGGAACAAATCGAATCATAACAAAAAAAATCAAGAATGGAAGATAAAACATAGAACAAGTATTATTGAAGTAATTATTTGATTAATATAAGTGAGGAGATGAAATATCAAAAAGAGATCTAGAAGCGAATAGCGATGGTGAAACACTCATTCACTAAGAAATAGAGTTTCTTCTTCGGATCAATGAACAAAGAATTGAGGAAGAAATTAAGAGAATGTTTTGTATGGAGTATAGTGAGTGATATATGGAGCAGAAACGTGGACTCTAAAAAAGATAGTCGGGACGGGCGTAAGCCATAGTGCTGTTACCGCCCATACAATATATTTTATCTTATCTTATCTAAAAAAGATAGAATAATGAAAATTACAAAGCTCTGCAAATATGGACATTCAGAAGAATAAAAAAAACAACATGATAGAGAAGATAAGAAATGAAGAAATGTTCAAGAAAGTAGGCGAGAGAGGAACCATGGTAAAGACATAAAGAAGAGAAACAGGAAGAAGATGAATCTGACTCCTTGACAATATTAAGGAAGATAAATTCTATGTTTAGATGAAAAGGAAAGCAGAAAATCGTGATGAATGGAGAGTGCTCAGCTTGCCTTGAAGAATCTGCCGCTTCCGGCAGAACACAGATGATGACGTCAATATAAATATTTTACCTTATGATTTGTCTGCACGAATTACTATTTTAAATTCACACCATACCATGTTTAACCGATTGAAAGACATTACTTAAAAGAAACGGGTACAAAACCGTTAAAAGGGACGGAGCGATTATTTCTGTCCAATTAGAAACAAACAAGTGAACACAATCACATGTTTTGGAACGATTCGGTTCACTAAATCGTTCAGAAAATGCAATTTCTCCTTTTACCCTTAAGCAATAATCATACTACTTCAGTACGTGTACGGCGATTGCTTTTTTTTTTTAAAAAAAAAAGTCTTAATAGTTATTTGTCCTTTACGGACAATAGAGCGATTGGAAGCGATATATTAGTTAATGTTCCAGACTAATGGATAAAGATTGTAAGTTCTCTTACACGTAAAATGCACAGATATGTCTTCCTCTTTGAATGAACAATTAAACTGTTCTACACGAAAGACGACCGACCTCGGGCTGGCTGTAGAGGTTAGAGCGCTCGCTTTGTGTGCGCGTGGTCACAGGTACAAATTTATCCGGGTTCAATGGAACGCAGTGATTCGGAACCCACTTTACCAAAAACTGTAGGTCCCGTCCTTAGAAGCTAGTTTAGAATGTTAATAACAACACTCCCTTACGAAAGAAAACCATGTGGGCTTTGTGGAGGACATACATCGTGTGGATGGGTTTTCTCATGGTTCCCTTGTTTCCACTTCTTTCTTCATCCCACCAATCATTCCATTATCATCCATCCGGTGTGAGCCAAAGTTGCCTAAACGCCTTAACAATTAAATTCAAATTCAAACTGAAGAGAACGTTCTAAATGTGTTGGTGATATAACGACCATCATCATCAAAGTTTAACTTCAAGTGGCGACAGACTCTTAAAAATAAGTTTAGTTTACGGAATTTAACCCCCGGTTTTTGTTTTTTTCTTCTTGTAAACTTTGGTAAACTTTATTTTTATATGGGCCAGTCTAGTAACTTTGGATTTCGGCCCATCACGATTCGCCCCTTAGCTATTAAAATGCACACCGGGATTCGAACCCGGGACCTTCGAGTCATTGATCTACCGCCTAAATTTAACTGTTTAACTCTACTTCGTTGTTCCTCACGGGTTATGATAAATAGTGTACTCTTCGTGAAAGCAAAGTTGTAGTCATACGTTTCAAACATCTCATGAGGTAGTTTGATCGGTTTTATTTGGCAACACCTTGCATAACTAATACCTACTTTTAGTCCCTATAAAGTCTCTAAATTAGCTCGAACTTCACCTCTCGCTACGAGCATTAAGACTTTGACGAACGTTTTGGCTGCACAATTAGCTCAGGACGAGTCTGCACATACTATCCATCAACCAAGTTCATCTTTGTCCTCCGACATGGTTGAGGACCCCCTGATGGATATGGATTTTAATCTCTTGGGAAGGAAAGGGAAACCGAGATATAAACTTAAACGGTAATATTTTAACTAGTTTTTGCAGTGAATTTTATGATTTACGTTTATTTTATATGATTATGCTCCTTAGCTGTTAAATTTTATGGTCTATTTTTCTTTTATCTTGCGAGGGCCCATTCACGGGCATCCTGGTTATACTGGCCATTTACACCAGTAGGTTGAGTGTGAAGACCTTTTACATCTTCATCTTTTTTATTATTTTAATCAACAGCTAAGTTTTGACATGACCAAGATAAGGGTCTTTCCCGTATCGGGACGGGCGTAAGCCATAGTGCTGTTACCGCCCATTAAAAAAAACTAATACCTACAGTACATTTCAGAGTTATAACGTAGTGCATAGATTACATACGTGATTTCCAACATTCTGAGGGGAAACCCACGCACACGGTGTTTTCTTTTTACAACAAACCTCCACATGTCATGCGCTGAGATCGAACAGAAGACCTCAGGCATGGTGAGCGCTTTACCACTAAACCACGGCGTCCCTAACTTGTTGTAAGTTAATATTGAAACTAAGGTTCTCACTTTATACATGGTTTTGTTATTAAAACTTTCGCTTCAAAATTAGAAATTAAAACTTCTAGTGTTGAAAACGTGGGTTACTCTATTGTATAGTATTATTATTAGACGCAAAGTCAGTGAATAATTCTAATAAGTAGAAAATCCATTTCTGTTAAAAGTAATGTTCGTTTTAGGTATTGCAGTTTAATCAAATTGTCAAGGGGGGGGGGGAATAATCAGTAAATTTTTGTTGGGGGGTGATCGTCTCTCAAAATACGAAAAAAAATAACAGAAAGTTCTTTACGACTACAACATCATGTTGAAGATAGGAATTAACGCTCCCACCCCCTACCAGGAACTAAAATTATCCGCTCGAAGAGGATTCACGGACAAAAACAATATTGACAATGAACAAGCCATTTTGTTAATTGTAACAAAACTTTTTTTCTCTCTCTCTCTCTCTCTCCATACTGCTGATTTGGTCATTTAAACACAGATACGACCCTGTAAAACGAAAAATATCATTTTGAAGGATGTTCATTCCCTAAAATCTAATATCTCAATGGTACCCCCCTAAGCAATATATATATATCGTACAAGAGAAAATCCCTCCCCCCGCCAAAAAAGTGACTTATACATGTCTATTTGAAGCATCTCCTTAGATATTATCACTCTATGGTAAGAAGAAAAAAAAGCAATTAGAAACGGAAAACATAGACTAACAGTGGGGTGAGGGGGTGGGGGGGGGTTAGTGTAGATTTAATAGACCCTCTATCTTAATGAAATCAGCAACGTCATAAAAGAAAGGATGAGTTAAAAGGTAAAACTAGGGAACGAAGGGGGAGCCACTGAATGAACGGAAATTAATTTCAGTTTTAACGGCCACTGGTGTATGAAAATTGATTTTGCAGGGCTGAAAATCCTATAAATTGTTGTAGCTAGAAGAGGGGATACGAAGGGTGAAATGGAGTGAAGGGGTCTTATCTGGTTTCAACGCCACTTTTAACCCACAACCACCACCAGCAGCCGACATAACCTCATTCCGACTTCATTGCTCTCTCTCTCTCTCTCACACACACATGCAGACAGAGGCTACAAATGAAATAGACATATTATGTTCATAATGCAGGATATTCACTCTCTTTTTTTTCTTTCCTATTGTTAACTTCGAATAGATACTTTATTGTGCTACACGAATATTTTTATTGAAATGAACGTGAATAGCTGTTAACGTTCAAATCAATACTACGTAATAATATTACCTACACAACGGAGCATGTTCTAGGGATATTCCATTTGAAGGTAAATGTATAGCAACAGCCTCCAAAGCTAGGTGAAAGCACTGTTTTTGCATATCTATAATGTATTGTTATCGTTGCACGAAATTCCAACGCTGCTTCTACAAATTCAAGCCTAGAGAGTTCAAACTATCAGGGAAGAAAGATCATAACTAATTTAAGAGTTTAATGCGTACTGATTTTTTGTTTTCCGTTTTGTTCATTGTTAAAAGAGCTTGATTGTTACAGGTTTGGATATTCACAACAACAATTTCCGTAATAAACAAAAGAGAATCTAAAAAACAAAATCGGTTTGGATTGAACTCTCGAAATAATTATGAACTTTCTTCTCTAAAAGTTTGAACCATCTAGACTTGAATGTATAGGAGCAGCATTGCAATTTCTTGCGTACATTAAAGACATACGAGATAGTGCTGCCATCTAAGTTTGAGATCGTTGCTTTACATTTACCTTAACTCCCAATACTATCCCGAGATCCAGCGTTCCCCAAGTATTTTGTTTGTTTGTTTGTTTTTGTTATGCATGTAGTGGATAAAACTAACAAATTTATGATTATTTATAGGTTTTATATAGACTAGACATAGGTAAATTTAATACGGAGACTGATGTTATTTTGTTTACCTCTAAACACATACTATATAAAGTGTACGAAAATGCCGCGACTACATCCCGAAGAGGAAATTATTTTATTCCATGTATCTTATGGATTGTAATTATTATGCATTTAGGTTGAAGTTATGCCTGGTCCTTGCATTATTGCATGGACATATTGGAAGTTGATTGTCGCTTCCCAATTTGTGAACAATGAACGTAAAGTTTGCTTGTTCCCTATGAGGAACATTGGGCTAACTCATAATACATTCATTTATCTGTACATGCTGTGTAATTTGTCAATATTTTCTAAGCTATTTTTCAATATGTCTAACAAAATACGTACATTTAAAGCACTAACGACTTTTATATCAGTGGCATATTCAGGGGAAGCTTGCGGTCCCGGACCTTTCCCCGAAATTCTGATTTCTTTGTAATATCAGTATAGACCACCACATTTAGACCACCTTGAGTTAAGAAGTACAAAATATTCATATCATGAATTTGCATGTCCAATGATAACTAATCTGTCTAATGTAACTAAAACCAAGCTAAGACATCGTGCAAGTGTTTGTCTACGAACAAAATAAGTCATATTTATGTTGTTTACTTAGATTGGGTGACCAAAATTCTCAGTATATCCTTGAATTTTACAAACCGACTGGGAAACAGAAACCCCAGATAAAGAAATTGACGCGTTATTCTCGGGCGTGAGGTCGGGAGATTCCGGAGGCCATTCCAAGGAACCACGTCGCCCGATCCAGCGCCCATTCATCAGTCCGACCAGTCCATTTCCTATTTGTGTATATTTTAGAGCCCAAATGTGAAATGAATGCGAGTACTATATTTGGGTTACATGACTAAGGTGACCTCCAAATTGAAATCAGTCATATTGGATAGAGGAATTTAATTGAATGGCAAGTGGTGTACACCATACAAAACAGCACGAGAATGTTTCGAGAAAGTCATTTTAATGGTTAGATGTGACCTACCTGTGATGATATCGGAGTTACCATAACTGAAAGTGCGCCACTAGATAAATTAAAATCTGCTATCGTCAGTTACGATACCTTCAAGGCCGTGACGGGTAGGCCCAATCTGATAAGTGGAATGATTTTCATACGTGTGATGTCTCATATGACTCAGTGTGACTCCCATGACTTAATTGATCGTACTCACACACATAAATCTCTTTTGTTGGACTGATTTTCATTGATATCACCTTTAATACTAAACGGTACTTGCGACTGCCTTTCCTTCCCTGTTATCCGACGATGGCATCCCTCATTCATTATTCTAGCACGATGGAGCTCCACCTCACTACGGGGCAATTAAACATCAGTGGTTTGCTATTCAGTTTCCAGTCACTAGATTGATCGGGGTGGTTTCTTAGAATGGCCTTGGAGATCACCCAACCTCACACCCGAGAATAACTCCTCGACTTTTTCCTTTTCGGGTTATTTGATGGAACATTTCTAAAGTGAACCATCTGAAAGTCAGGATGATCGAGCGCTGCGGAACCTTACAGCGGATGTGCTTTTGCTAGTGTCTCACGGCTGGACCGGGCCCCTAAAACTCTGCATTCAACAAGAGAGACAGTACATTGAACACATCATGTAACAGTGTACTGTTAGCTTTCAGCGAAAATAACTGCAACACCGTGACAGGTAGGTCATATCTAATCAGTGAAATGGCATTCTCGTGTTTCTTGATATATGTTGCATCATTACATGACCCGCTTACCATTTAAAACAAAATTCCTACTTCCAATATGGCTGAAATAAATATGGTGAGCAAGTTGGTCATGCAACTCCACAAATTGGCCCCCAAACAATATATCATTTGTATACTAAAATGATTCATTTCCCTGTCGATTTATTAAATACAAGAAAGTAATGAGACTTTTGGACCATCCTGTGTATTCCTAGAATATTACACTATATAGTAGATGACACTATATTATTTATTGTAGAGTGCACACACGTTTGAAATTATAGAACGTAGTACAAAATATGAGGTAATAACCCAATGTTCCTCAGAGGGAACACCCAATATTTAGGGGACAGACATTCTGAAATTTTGTAAACTTTTTCCATTAAGTTTTACAACTAATTTCTTTAAACAAAATACATTCTTTATCATAAAATTAACATTTTGCACGAATTTCCTTTGAGCATTGAAAATACATCGTATATATTGCCGAGGTTATTCTTTGCGATAATGAAGGGGATATACAAATGATATTGCTAATATACACTGTAAATAAAAATAGAAACTTCCCTGCAATAAGTCAGACTAGCAACTCAAGTGAATGGATTTCCAATATCGTGTTGACGAAAATAATAAATCTTTGGTATTCCAACAATCTGAAAGAAGAATGTTCACAAATTTCTTAACATTGTTTTGTCTTTTCAACTTCAACAGTTACTGGCAAAGAACTCAATAGAAAGTAGCTTTCACTGAATCAATCTTTAAATCTAAAATAATATTGATTGAATTATGGTTTAATAAGTTAATAAGAATAACATTCACAATATAGATTCAAATGATAGTGGAAAAATTATTAAATATCCTTTAAATATTATTTTGTAAACTGAAAAATAATATCTGACTTTTGTAAGTAATGAATGTTCCATGTACCCAGTCACCTGAATGTATGCAGAAAATTGTTCAAAGCTTTTTATGAGTGCACGAATTTTCCAAAGTGCCTGGTAATCTTACATGTTAAGCCTATAACGATTAAAAAGTGTAGAAATTATTAGAAGCTAAAGCATAATTGAATCCACCATTTTGAAAAGGTAATTATTTTTTTCACCGTTAAAACATTTTTTCAGAAAATTAAAAAGAAACTTACTTCCTGTTAAACAGAAAAATACATAACGAAAAAAAAATCGATACACTTAAAAAATACCTTATTAATCTTACGTAACACAATGTTTTATTAAAACAACATAAAGGATTATGCATTAACAGGACTAGATTACGTCTTCTGTTCTTAAAGTCTTAACAAAACTGTAAAAAAAAATGATTGATTTAACTGGTAGAGATACTGCATTTGCATGACATAAATAAACCGGGGATTCTGGAATATTCCAGACATATTCCTGGACGAGTACTCTTGGCATATGCTAACGGAAAATCCTTTACCAAACCTTCACATATGACTGAATAAAATACCACCAACCTACATATATTTCACACTTTAGAAAAGAAGTAAAAAAAACATATTTTGCAACGTAATTAAGCGTTGTCCGTATATATTTGTTTCACAAATGCCCTTGGATAAGTGTTTTCTCTCAATCGAGTATAGTGCGGATATATATATGAGCTGTCTGGGTAATAATCATTTGATAATTCCCAGTCTTAAACGCCATACTCTATCGTTTTATTATCAACTATAAATTCCATTAATTCCTTCCACAGAAACTAAATTATATGATTACTAATGCATTAGCAACTATAATTATGTATCTTTGCATAAATGATTAACGGAATATGATTAAATAATCCATTGATGAAAGCGTTGTGGGAATTTCTGTCAATTTAATCTCACGCTTGCTGGTAAGGAAGGAAACATTAATATGTTAATGCAGTGCGTAGTTTATAGTCATGAATTTAGGATCTGTAAATTAATTAACTTGCTAGGCTGTAATCTTTAATTATTTAATTTCACTTTGGGTATTTCTGAAAGCAGTGAAATTGTATTTTCAGTCCTTTCGCTAGAAACAATTGACTATTATATTATACTCGTACTTCATCCGTTACACTGTAAAAAATACAACAGTTTATCGCATCTATTATATTCATCCAAAGTTTTCTTTATCTTTTGTTCAATTATTTTTTTAATTTATTTATGGCCTTTAGGCATATTAGGCTTAGGGCTGGATAGGATGGGGGAACCAGAGCTGAAACGAGTTACTGAGTCAATTGGGTCAAGTTTTAGACCGGGTTATTGGGTTCGAACCTGGCCTGATCCAGGGACCCAGTAGTAGAAATTAGAAATTTAAAATTATTTCCTTGCGTTTGAACAGTACGTATATATTTTAGAGATGACCAGGACCGAAGATGTACCTTCAGAGAACAAACAAACGACGCCAAAATTCGCAATTAATTATATTTCCGGGTCACCGGATCATTAAAAGCAACCCGATTTCAGCTCTGGTTAAAAGGTAGTCGACTAGGACCTATTTTGTTGGTACCGTCCCGGCATTTGTCTGGTGTGACAGGAAAATTTGCTCAGTTGAGGTAAGTAATATATAAATAACATGTAGGGATATTATCATGTCTTCCTGAACGTGATATTTAAGTGTTTCTTGCACATTTAGTTAATAATAGATGTCCTCCATGAGGTTTCCAGTAGGTCACACGGTCTTATTGACAAGAGGTCCCTTGAGCAATACACGGTAGGCAAAGTTTCGGGCCACACTTTAAACCATAGGCCCCGTCCCTAAGACGTTATCGTTATGCAATGGAAGAGAATGGAAAATCACAATCGATTCACGTTACCCCGGGACATTCGGATCACAGATCTAGCTCCGGGCAGAACAATCCATAATCGTACCGAGGGCCCGCATCTCTGTTGGTTGAGCGTTAGCTTAGTAATCAGAAGGTTCTGGTAAATCCTAGCGTCCGCCTACCCTGTCATAATAAAGACGCAAGATCTTTCCTACGACCCCTCAACTACTTCTCTACACCTTGTGCTGCCTGATACTTTTTGACATGAGCTGGCCGATGGAGTAAGCAGATTATAAGATCCCTTTTTGTTAGGTACCCAATTATGAGATCTAAAATTGGGGAAATATCACAAAATTTTGTCTCTGTGTTGGTTGGGAATCAATGTGGTTTCTTGTTTGAGTAACGGTTCACGAAGTATTGGTTTAATTTTTGTCAATGAGCAACTACCAGATTGCCTACAGTCTGACGAATTCAATGTATTCATAGAAATTATTTTCGCTGATAGCTCATTTCGAGCATAAATGCCATTGAAGTTGGAAGATTGGGTTCGATCTGTCAGCAGAAAGAAATTTGTTCTATGCGTCTTTGGACAAAATCAAGATGATTGTTTTCTCTTGCTGCTTTGTATGTTCGATAAATCAATATGACACACAGCAAAAGATTAATACGTGTGAAATCAGAACGTCTCCTGAGAAAGTGAGTAGACAAATTGAAAATATTGGTTCGGCTGCAAATCTCGTCCTTACAATATCTTTATCTAATGAAATTCAACAGCAAACCAGCATCACTTCACATTAGTCAAGGACTTCACCCCCATAAAATCTGCTTACCCCTTTCTAGCAATCTACTTTAATAAATGTAAACAGTTGGTAAATTACCAACCACTACAGTAACGCGAAACGAAACGCCACACTAGGGTTCAGAAACAAAAAGCGAGAATATCTGACGCAGAAGATTCAGGAGATTGAGGAAAACGGGAAGACAAATAACATACGAGATCTATACAAAGGGGTAAACTCGTTAAGAAAAGGTTACCAGCCGAGGTTAGGAATGATTAGAAATGAACGTGGAGATCTTCAGGCGGATCCGACTAAAATTGTCGATGTGTGGAAAAGTTATTTCGACAAACTTCTTAATGTACACAGCGGGGAACAAACAGAGGAATTTGAAATCCATACCGCAGAACCGTGGATTCCCGAACCTAGCAAGATCGAGATCGAAATGTCGGTTAAGAAATTGAAAAATTTCAAATCACCAGGAATAGACAATATTCCAGCCGAATTAATTAAAACAGGAGGAACGGCACTAACCAAGGAACTACATAAATTGATAAGTGCTATATGGAGAAAGGAGGAGCTCCCAAAGGAATGGAAAACATCAATAATTGTTCCGATTTACAAAAAAGGCGATAAGTCGGAATGCAATAATTACCGCGGAATCTCGTTACTTCCAACTTGTTACAAGGTATTAAGTAATATTCTGTTAACACGCCTAAATGTATACGTAGATGAAATAATTGGAGATCACCAATGTGGATTTAGAAGAAATAGATCCACGTTGGACCAGATTTTTGCTTTGAGACAAATTTTGGAGAAGAAATGGGAATACAATGGGACGGTTCATCAGCTATTCATTGATTTTAAGAAAGCATATGATTCTATCAAAAGGGAAAAGTTATACAGTATCCTGATACGATTTGGAATACCGAAAAAATTGGTCCAACTAGTGAAGATGTGTCTCAGCGACCCCATAAGCAGAGTACGGATAGGTAATAATATGTCAGATAGTTTCAAGATTCGCAACGGATTGAAACAAGGCGATGCCTTGTCACCACTACTGTTTAACTTCGCGTTAGAATATGCGATTTTAAAAATTAAAGGGGACAAAAAGGGACTGTCATTGAATGGTTTGAATCAACTGTTTGTATACGCGGATGATGTAGATTTAATAGGGGACGATATAGATGCACTACAAAGCAACACCGATGTCTTAGTAGAAGCGTGCGATGAGATAGGTCTACAGGTAAACATAGATAAAACAAAATACATGGTAACAAGCCGAAGCACAGGGAATGAAGGAATTAAAAACATAAGAATTAGGGATGAGGTCATAGAGAAAGTAAACAAATTTAAATACTTGGGAGCATACGTAACAAGCAAAAATGAGGTCACGGAAGAAATAAAAAGTCGCTTAGTATCGGGGAACGCATGTTTCTACTCAGTCCAAAAACTTCTAGCATCGCGATTAATATCAAGGAAATTGAAATTAAAAATATACAGAACGGTTATTCTGCCGGTAATTCTCTACGGTTGCGAAAGTTGGAGTACGACCCTAGCAGATGAACATAAATTACGTGTATTTGAAAATAAGGTTTTGAGAAAGATATATGGGCCGAAACGGGACGAGATGACTGGAGAGTGGAGGAGACTGCATAATGAAGAACTCCACGGACTGTACGATTCACCAGATGTTGTAAAAATAATGAAATCGAGACGACTAAGGTGGGCAGGGCATGTAGCTCGGATGGGGGAAAAACGAAGATTATATTCAATCCTGGTTGGAAGGCCCGATGGAAAGAGGCCATTGGGAAGACCGAGACGTCGTTGGGAGGACAATATTAGAAGAGATCTTCGAGAAGTAGGTGTTCGTGATGAAAACTGGCTTGATACTGCCCAGGATAGAATCCAATGGCGAACGTTTGTTACTGCGGCGATGAACTTGCGAGTTCCATAAGCCATAGAGTAAGTAAGTAAGTAAACAGTTGGTAAATAATATGATCCGTTCTCCTTTTACATTTTGTGTGACCCCCTCTCTACAATTTGTGACAGTCGACCTGCTTGTGGTCAGTAAAGGTGCAATGAAAACAACTCATCAATTTAATCTATATTTCTAATTTACTTCCAAATAATCCATGAAAATACGCATGAAACAATGAACAGTTCACAGTGATGAAGCTTTTAAGATTTTGACTGAGGTAAAACGTTGAAAGACACAAGAAGACTTCCCCTTTTATTTGCCTTCTTGGTAGATGGAAGTCCATAACCGTGTAGTTTTAGGCCAGATTTAATGCACTTTTTTGTTACCTTAACTGGAATATTAGTTCCTGATAACGTTGGAACATATAGCGTAGTTGGTAACATTTCAACTTCTTTGGGGAAAATGTTGGCTGTCATTTTGAGATTATCTCCGTATCTTTCAAAGTGTGGATGTAGTTTATCTTTTACAATAAAAATGACATCTGCTGGGACTCGATCTGTAGCCTGGTCTCCTTCCTGAGGAAAAGTTATTTTGGTTCCGGTCCTACATCCTGGTTGAATATGCACTGTTAGAGTTTTCACCTCCTTCTCAGGTCGGCCATTTTCCTGAAGAGCGTTCTTCAAAATTTTTACCTCCTTTGTACAACCTTTTTCAATATCTTCCAAAGAGACATACAAATCATGAAGTATTGGTGGATCTTGGACCTTGTGTTTTCCTTTCAGTAGTCTAAGGAAGTATCTGGACCGATCGCTCTTATCACATAAAGCTGGTGAACTATTGGAAGTATGTACTGGAGATGTGATGTTGCAAGAACTACCGTCTTCAACTAATGACCCATTGAAAGTTGAGGGTCTGGAACACAATTCTTTGGCAGTTTCCGCCAATGGATTCCTCCACGTAGAAGATTGGTTCTCATAACTTGTATGACATTGAGACGGGATTCTGCCATCATTATACACTCTCATAGTCACCGAGGCCGATCTAGAGCATTTGGCAGTTGTGGTGTATGTTACAAATGTGGATTCCGCCTCTTTAGTATCTTTCTTTCTCTTAGTTAAAGATGGTCGTTTCATTGTCTTCTTTACTGCAAAATAATTATCTACACCATCTCCACGCTCTGTGAACTGAACTCCATGATTGGACCAACTTCTAGTTCTAATGGTTTGGCAAGAACGACGAAACGTATAAGGAAACTGAGGACCAAGATTTTCATAATCACTGTCGCCATTTGATGAAGTGTTACTTTCAAACCATCTGGACCTAGATTCGTTAGTATTGGTTGTCCTTGATGGATTTCTACGACTAATCTTTGCAACTTTATAAGCTTTCATTGGACCCATTTCCTTTGCTTGTTGACGCTTTTTATCGTATAATGGTCTTTTCGTTTCGCTGGCCAAAACTTCATAAGCTTCGCAAAGTTCTCTGAACTTGCCCTCAGAACCACTAACTTGATTTTCATCCCGATGATACAAAAGAGCTAGTTTTCGATATGCTGCTTTTATCTCAGCCTCATTGGCTCGTGAGGAAACACCCAATATTTTGTAATAGTCTTTCATTGTGTCTCTAGAAATAAATAATTTCAAATTTTCACTTTTCGTGCATTTCCCCCCTGCCGTGAATTAAATTGTAACATTGAAATTTCGTTGCTAGGGAAACTTTAAACAATGCATTAATAGCACTGTAGCAGCAAACTCCGAGATAGTAATGTCAAACACAGAAATTTCCAACAAGAATCGTTACGAAATTAGTAGTGAAACCTACCATACTTAGTGGTAATCGACTGGTTTTACAAATCAATCGGTATTGGTGACGAATGTAGATTTTCGATTCGTGATTTTATATATACAAATGTATTTTATTTTTGACTTAACATTTATGAGCCTTTCACCTTCTTACTCCTTGGTAAGCAACTTTCCGGAGGCAGGGAAAGGGAACGTAGCAGTCAGAGACTTTGTCTAAGTACTATCGACTGACGAAGCTGAGGGAAACCCTTGAAAATATTAGTGAGCGTGGTCCGTTGCATGTCTCAAACGCGTATGGTTCCCAGTACCTGCGTACCTAGTGCGTACTTGACTGAAATTACTTAATAACGTTAGGTGGGTTCAAATTTGGTATTTATTCATAGCCTTTAGGTATCTCAGGCTAAGGCCGAAATAAGATAAGGAAAAGGATGCTGAAAGGTGTCGTACAGGACCTAATTTGAAGGTACCAACTCGGTATTTATCTGGTGTTACTGAAGAAAAATTCTGGAAAAACCTCAGTGAGGATGCTCGATCACTAGATTGAACCCAAGATCTCCCAAATAAGAAGCCAAAGCTCTACCAGTGAGCTACGGCCGCTCGGTAAACAGGTTTCGAATCCTACTTGCGGAAATCCTGATTGAAATTTTCCATGGATGTCCTTAACTCTGGGATTCTGCCAGATTTCCAGTTTGTGGGGGGGAGCGGGGAGTGTAAAGTCAAAATTGGGAGGATGTAAGTGGAGTTTTGCACGAATTTTGACTCTAAAATTTTTAAGTTAGGGGTGTTCTCGATGATTTGGAGGGGGACACCATTCACAGGGGGGCTGGCGGTGTAATATTATTATGACAAAATAAACTACTACTGTGTGTGGACATTACTTTTCATGATGAAATGAGTAGTGAAAGGAGGTTATATCAATAATATCTTATATTACTGCTTCTATAACGTCATACACGCTGCGATTTTTTATGAGCCAAGTATACCTGACACTTATAAAGAAACTCAAACAACCAAATTAATTTGAATATTATATAATCCTTAGGCATCTTAAACTAAAGTTGGGATAGGGTAAGGCAGAGTATGTTAGAAGGTAGTCGGACAGGGCCTAGTTTTGTAGGTACAATATTGTGACTGATGAAAAACCCTACAAGAAAAAAAAATACGGATTTGATTTTGTGTAACATAAACAGTTTTTGTGTCATTGTATGGTTACTTAGGTTGTCGTTACACCTAGCGCAAAGCCAAATACACTGAAGTTCCATAACGAATTAGAGTTGCCGCAAAAATGATATCTAAGATCATCCCCAAATTTATTGGATGGCGAAACAGAGGTGAAACACTATACTAAATCATCCTTAGTGTAGTAGTCAAATTAGTGTTTAAAACCGTTGCCTCCTGATGATTATAATGTAAAGATATATAGAGATTGAACCGATACAAACCTTTTATGATATACTAGTAATAAAGAGAGAAAAACAAAAATAAAGATTTTCTAAAATTTTCTAAAGTGTAGAAAATTTGAATGCTTGTACTCACTATAACTTGAAACCAGAACACGTCCTATCTAATCTGTAGAACTCTTAATAAAAATACTTCGTCCTATTCTTGATTCTTGAAACTTGGTAAAGTAAGGAGTTGTGTTATTTACCTGAAAAGACATAAACATAAGGAGTTAGAAACATAATCACTAATTCAAGGTACTCAAAGATCTTTTATAGATTGCTCATTTGTGTGAAAGTATATAAAACATTAAATTTTCCAAGCACTTAACCTAACAACGAATGTAAAATTGATCACAAAAACAATGTTAACCATACATATGTTCCTTAAGCAGTTTTCATCCGATTTAGCGGCTTGGGTTCGAGTGCAACTTATGCCGGCTATACTGAGTGAGGTTTAAAGAGTAATCGTAAGTTCTAACAGGTCAATACCGAGAAAATGTCATAAGACTGGCCACTACAGTTCTCATTCTTTCTCTAGATGAGTGTTCGCCGAGGTACGTCATTGCTCAGACCAGAGCTGAGAACGGGTTACTTTCTCTGACCCGGTGACCCAGTCTGATCCTAACAAAGTTGACCCGGTTCGAAACTTGGCCCGATTGACCCAGT
>JAGDQP010027795.1:0-19025 GCA_022664845.1 Lepisma saccharinum
TAACCTTACTCATTAGCGTATATCTGCTACAAAGATGCGTATCGTTTTGTTTGTTTATTTAATTTCCCAATTACCCCGGCGAGATTATTACGGTCGAGAACAAAATGTTGAGAAGGGAAAGAAGTATAACTACATGGTGCACGTTAGCATTCATCGCGATCTTTTGACTATAATAATAATTACGTAGAAATACATGTATTGTGTACAGTCAATTTTTTAGCTTGGGAAATCTCTTAGTGTGAGTCCGTGCGTTTTGCGACCGTGCAAGTTGCGACTGTACAGAATATCGTGTGCTTTGCGACCCCTAGAAAATGAATCGTGTGTTTTGCGACAAATCTACTTATTTTATAGTCGGCGACGTCTTAAACAGTTAAGTTCATTAATGATATTACATCTTAACGGTGTATTTAGCAACATCCCTCGGGCCCGGTGTATTTAGCAACATCTCTCGGTCTCTTGCACGTCTGAGGCTCTCAAAGCTAACCATTCCGGAAACCAGCTTTCAAAACTTCGCCGAAAAGAAGCAATAGTGTCTCGGATTTCCAATTGCAGTGCCTCGGATTTCCAGCTTCCTATCAAATTGGTCTTGGTATTTCTGGGCACCTTGGGAGGTGAAGGCGGTCGGCCGTGGGACTGACAACTCCACATCCCCCATCGCCGTTCACGACGCGTGGACATCGCACAAGAAATATCTTCACCCAAATTCCCTTGCCTCTCAAATTGTAGTAGCTTGCTCCGAAAATGAAACTGGTAATCTAACGTAATTTGGGCTAACCAGGAATATATAACAAGTTTCTGACATTTATTAAAAGACAAGAAAGTATCGATCTAGTTACTTTCTAGTAGTGCTGACAGGTTCAACATTAGCATTTCAATATGAATTAGTATCCACGGCCGCGAAACACACCATCGCCTGTATTTCGGGCCGCAAAATGCACGTGTCGCAAAACGCACACCACCAATTAAAAATGTGTCCGGGAAGTCGGAAATGAAACGATGGTAATTCTACTAGTCATTAATATACTGTATTTTTTTCCATGTGTGATTAATATTTCTAAGTAGGTTGCGCGCGCATTGAATTATTTAGAAAAAGTTTTATTGTTTCCTATATCAGATGAATTAATGATTTTTTAAGTTAAAATTCCGTGACAACTTACTCTTGCACATAAGATGCCAGTTATCAAGTCATGAATGGTCATGTATCTTGTTTAATTTTAATAATGGATTTTTATCCTGTCATACTTTTGGGTAGCCCACGTAAGTTTTTTTTAACATTTATTTATACTGTATATTCTGAATCCAACCCTTGCTTCGTAATTTGAATTTTAAAGTAACGTTTTTTTTTTTTTGTTTTGTTTTTTTGAAATATTAAATTTGTATTTCATTTTAGGGTAGTGTTTCTGAATGATGTGATGAAGCTACAAAGAAAAAGTCGTTTCAGTCTTAGTCGGGTGACGTAGAGGTTGTGTCCTAATTGAGGCAAGATTCTGACATCTGTAAAAAGGGGTCAATATGGAACGCCAGGCAGTTGTTAGTAGTCATATGAGCTGTTCATATATTATCTTTTTGATAGTTTCATGCATCCCTTACGGGGCTTCCTTCGTGTTAACTGTGTATAGAATGACCTGGTAATTTGTGAGTAGTAATCTGGAAGTCAGCGAATTCGTTCTGGCCAAACGAGTGAGAACCCTGAATATGATGTACACCGACAAAGTAATCCCAACGTTCCTGAATTAATCAACAAACCTGATATGAGGTTGATCAGTCTCTCATCAAACAACTAACCCAGTTCCAAAATAAGGACACGATGAAACTCCCGAAGAGCTCTGGTAGTGTTGCGTTACCTACAACGTATCTTCGTAGACTGTCCTGTGTATTTATTCTGATTTAGATTTGACGTTAGGGCGTGATTGACAGATGATTATCACTACTTACTGGGATTTTGGCATTGAGGCAGTCTCTTCGAGACTGAGTTATCGCGTATGCAGAGAAATTGATGCTAGGCGATATCCACGAGTAATTGTATTTAGGGTAGCTTAAGAACCTAGTCTTTATATCATTGTAGGATTCAAGGTCTACAAATTAGTTCCTTTTATCATTAATATAAGACAAATTCCTGTTTCTTGATTGTTTGTGGATAGGTATATTACATTGAAGCGCGATGCGCTTGTAAATAGTACGCAGGAATAGTGTGTTAAACTGCAGTTACCTATTTGGACCTTACATCAACGTCTTCATCTCTGTGAACGAATGTCTTGCATACATTTATCCTCAGAAGTCTTGGCGATTTGGAGAGAATCAGATTTTGTTACTGTCTTCAGAAAACTGTTGTGTTGTCAAATCTTGTTAGCTTCGTAATTGATTTCCCAGAACCGTTTGCTTAACTGGAAACCACTTGAGACAGCAGGATCCACAATTGACATCTTCCAATTTTTGTAACTCTTTACCATTGTCATTACCATTATTTGTTCGTCATTTATATTATATATGTGTCTTATATAAACGTCAAATGTGGAAGGATATTTACATAGGTTTCTTTAGAATCTCGTACCAATATCAAACTTTATCTTTTATTACATTAAACGACATAACTCACAGTAAATTAATTTAAATATTAAACTTGTGTTATCAGCTCCCGGCTGATGAGTAGATTATGCCCAATTCTCACTAACGTTTCTTCACCCCCTACCGATTTCTTCGGAGTCGTTTGAACACAAACAAGTGAAAAGATTTATGAAAAAGATCAGAATTGAAAAATCGAAATTGGAAATTAATCTGATTAGAAGCCGTATTTGTTTCTTTTGAATTTTGTAATTGTGTTACTCCGTATTGATATCATATTTAGAAATTGAACCTTATTGATTTCAGGCTCGAGAGAAGCACGAGATAGAAATAAATTGGGATCGCCAAGTGGAAGCATTGTTGGCTGATGGTTATAATGTCCATTATGGAGCGCGGTCCATTAAACATGAAGTTGAGCGTCGAGTGGTCAATCAGTTAGCAGCAGCTCATGAAAAGGGTCACATTGGTAAAGGGTCCACAGTGCAGTTAGCTGTTGAAAAATCAAGTGAAGATGTACCTCCGGGGAAGGAGGAATTACCTCCAGTAATTACAATGCGCGTTAAAGCACGCGGAAAAAAGAACTTCGAGGTTGTTGGAGATCCTGTTAACAACACGTCACGAATTAACGGAGGACTTTTCTGGTAATTCTATTCACGACTACTTCCATGTTGTAAAATTATACCACAGAGTTAGTATTGTAATTACAATCATGTTGTAAATATAATTTATGTGGAATGCGATCGTGTAAAAGCTTTAGTTTTTGTTCATGTTAACTGCATAAATAAAAATATTTATTTTGTAATTTTCTGTATATTATCTTTCCGATTTTGTCTTTCAGCAGAACGGTTTCAAAAGATCCTTAACTAGACAGAGGACGATAACAAATTTTAAGATACTTATTCGAATATTCATATAGTACAAGATCGGCGGTTAGTTGTAATGGATCTTTTGAACAATTTTGTATACGTTTCACGCATATCTTCGACGTAGCAATGGAAGCGAAATATGATATTCGCTTCAGTTTGATAGCATAGAGAACGAGAGAGAGCACTTATGTGCTATGATTCTTTACTGTTTCAGAAGTGGTTTGAAAGAGAGTGTGTTGCTTGACAGACTCAAATCGCCTTTTGGCGATTTTACTTCATCATGCACAACAATGTTGTGGTTGGCGGAATTTAAAATGGAATGAAATTCTCTCGAAGATGAGGAGAGAAGTGGGATGGTTAAGCTGCAGTTATGGAGAAAAGATAGCCGTTGCTGAAAAAATAGCAGTGCCTCGTTCCAGAAATGAAGTGCCAATCGTCATGTATCTTTTCAGATGACATTCCTCACATCAAAATGAAGCGACCGAATAGAGAGAGTGGTGGGAGAGGAAGTGATTGTAATTACTTCTACAAATGTGGTCAAGTGGCAAATATTGCATTGAAACGTTTCAAAAAAGCAACTTGTTACTGGTACTCATAATTAGGCTGCCTTAGGTGTTACAAAGATCCAGGAAAGACTTCCTTAGACGGGTTTACAAGGTCTTTTGCTCCATCAAAACAATGTATCCACACAACCAACTTAACTTCGAGAACACACGCTTCAAAGTTGTCACGCTCCTTATAGTAGGGACCTTTCACTCTGCGACTATTGACTACTTTTGGCTGTGTCTGTCTAACCATGATCCTAAAATTCTGAAACTTGTTTAAATCATGTACCAATGCCTCTAAGATGAGATGCATATATTGGAAACCCCACCCATTTGTATTTGGAAGTTCCGCTTGGGATAAATGGGGGACGAAAAGGGAATTTTGTAGGTGAAGTTTCCCTTTTCTTGCCAATTTCTCAAAACTGTGAAAGCCGAAAGTGAAACTAATGGTCGGCTGCGAAAATACGTCCAGAGACTATTCTAACGAGGTGTAAATTGCTTCTGTAATAATTGGTACTTTAGAGCTAATTTTGAAAATAGGGTGGTAGTAGTAGTAGTATTGCTAATAGTAGGATGAGGAAGAAAAAAGTTGAAAAGTTTTAGAACAAGTAATCGTGACTTAAAATTTCAAAAAGTAGAAAATTGATTAACATTATTCTATGGCGAAAGTTGAAGTTTGTTTGTCTCAGACTTCCGCATTAAAGAAAAAAAGTGAGAAACGGAAATTAATTTGGGATTTGCTTTCACCTTTTGCCGTTGGCTTCTGAAAAGCTTCTGTTCTTGTCAGTCATGGGATATAATTATTGAGGACATTGGAATTGCTGGGCCGTGTCCTGTGAATGTGAAATTTCCATAAAATTTGTCGGCAGTTATTCTCTAGTATAAATTATTGGATAAAGTTAAAAAAAAAAAGTGAAAGATTCGAGTAAAATAATTCTTATTCGTTTTATTTACACACTCCAATTTTAACACAGAAATACTTTTTTTTTGTTAGATAATGATATATGCATATTAGTACAACAGATTCTTACATGAATAGGTAAACTCAGTACTTTTACACCAATAAAAGAGACAGTATTTAGAAAATCCCTGCACTGAACATAAGCGTTTCTATGAAGTATATAGATAGTCGTTACAAACACTAAGGCAGCTTGTAACATTTGTCCATATTTCAGAAAAATAATATAAAAATTTTTAGATCATAGATTAAAATATATACTATCTTTTGAGAAAGAAATATGTTGGCTGTGTATATTTACATTTAGAGTTTTAATACTGTGAATATACAACCATTTTTTTCTCTTAAAATTCTGTGTATTGAAAATCTGGAATTTTAGTGATAACACGCAACTTATATATATATAAAATCAATGAAAACATTAATGGTACGTACAAATATACAGTCAAGCCTTTCCAGTGCCTGGTATGTTAAAGTTATTTGTCTCTGTTGCAGCAACCTATAATTCACGGATTTTTCTTTGTTTCACTTTTTGCTTACGAGATGACATTAATGTTTTACTTTGTATACGTTACACTATTAACATATTGGGAAATATTGCCCTTGTTGTGTATGTACTACGTGTAAATATATATATATATATATAATGTGATATTTATTACTTTGTATATATTATAATGCCTTTTCTGTGACATGAGTTAAAGATAGGATTCAAAATTGAAGTATGCTTTTCCTACTCTAGTCTCTCAGGCTATATATTAGGTTAGGTTAGACCTCGCAACAAATCTTACACTAATTTAACTTGATTATAAGGTTAAAGCTACCTGGAAAGCTTAGTGTGAGCCACTACAAATGTTTTTTTATGCTCTTCGCTTGACTACAGGAAAGAACATACTTCAACTTCCCTTAAAGACAAACAGTGGACAATATTTGTTAATAATCTTTTGATATAAGTGCATTTATGAAAAATATCTTTGTGAGAAGGAGACTTAGTAAGTACATATTTATATGTTTGAATGATTTTTTTTTTCCGTAAAAAGTGCGTGAATAATCACTTAAAGAAGAAATGTGTGTGTATATTTCAAACGACACTGTTGGCACTAAAAAGGTATGTATATATGACTTTTTCATTGCTACTATTTACAGTGAAATGCTGCTGCTAAGCTATACTTATAACACCTTTACGATGCTCAAAAGCTCGTAATGTTGATATTTAAAACAAATGGTTTCTTACTTGAAACCGAACAATAATATTTTGATTTTAAAAGTTCATTATAGAATATACATGTCAAAAAGTTCTTCAGTTTTTTTCTTCTTCTGAGATTACATCTAATTTTTCTAATCCTGTGATGATCTTACTCCACTAGCATGTAAGTAGCATTTTATATTTAGACAAAGAATATGTCGTATAAAAGTTCTAGTACCATTCTGTACAACCCATTCAAACTGGCAAGATAGTTTACAACATACCTTGAGATAATTTACAACAAAACTCGCTATGATTTGCTTAGATATTCATGTAGTATTAACCTTACACATTATACAGAATAACTCTACATTTCTGTTTTCAGACAAGTCACAGTCACTGTTGTAAAAGAATAAGTAGACAAGTTCGGTGTATTGTTCGAGGTGTTGTGGCGTGTCAATCGCACTGTGGCGTCTTATCATGTCAATCATATCGTGATATAATTGTCAGGTATCATTTTACACATTTTCCTCCAATCCAGATTGTCAATCTCGCCCCATGTGCATATGTGACTAAATAAATAATTAGAAAATTTGACTAGCAATTCCTTTTTCACCTTTAATTTTGAATAAAAATATTAACATTAGGGTTGGATTTTATCTTTGATTAAGAAGGAATATGATCTGTAAGTTGCTATTTGGATGTAATATTTTGTTGAAAACGTTATTGGGGGAAAACTTTTCATGAGGTGGACTAACCAATAAGAAAATAATCTGTGTTTCATGCCCATCCAAATTTACCAGAAACGTTCCTTGAACTAGAAAGATTACGAAACGGTTGCTTAACATATATTGCATAATTTTGCACCCATTTGAAATGATAGAACAGAGGATTAGTTGTAGGAATTTTATTACATACTAAATTACAACTACTTGCAGCAACACAAAAGTTACTTGCGTCGATTACATTGCGAATAGTACACAAGTTCAGTGAATATAGTTATATACACCGTAAAATACCGTATATATACAGTGACAGAAGAAGTAAACAAAAGAACACGTGTTATGTAAAATCTTTTAAAGATGGTAATGATCCTTCAAAATTAAAAGCGAAATAACAACCCTATTAAAATTCATTCTTGTCACACGTACACATTCAACGGGATTGGAGGAATATCAGTCTAGTTAAACCTGACACGTCACAATGAGAATGTCACGGTAAGACGCCACGTGGTGGGATTGGCACGATAAAACGCCACGACGAGATTGATAAAGCGGACTCTTTCTTATTCGATCGTATTTTAAATTTCTAAACTAACATTTGGCCACAAATTGTGTTTAAGTATGCAAATTATTAGATATAAATGTACGACAAATTAGAATCTGCTTTCCTTCAAAGAAAGATGAACATTATACTCTGAAAGAAGTACTTTTACATTTAAACCTAAATGGAATAAAAACTAAACACACACACGGCTCAGCAAATACTTTTTAAGCAATAAAAACAAGCATATGATTATTTTTACAAAACTTAATTTGTAAACATTATTCTAATACAATATTACCAACGTAGTTTATAAGTGAACCTCGACCTACGATTTGGTGAAAAAATTGTTCATCTGATCGTAGTTTAATGAATTTCTTGTTCTTAGTTTCGTGAATATTCAAATCAAATTGTTACTTTGTCAAAGCTTGACACACTTAGTGAAATGGAAAATTGTCAGTCTCCGTTTCTTAAATGCACATTGCAAAGGATGTGATTACTACTTTCTTAGAATAGTAATAATTACATCCTTATTAGTTGTGTAGGTTACTCGCTTCTGGCACTGAGTCATTCAATTTGTTACACAATTAAGGATTTTTAAAATGAGTGACTTAGTGTAAAAATTGTATAGCAGATTTCAGTGTAGTTGGATATCGGGAGTTCATGTTACAAGCAAAAGTTTTAAAAATAGGAATGCAGATTGCAATAGAATGACATCCAGACTCATTAGTAAGTTCGCAGCGTCTTCATAGATTATGATTTCCATGTATTGTGAAAACATGACGGGATAGTTCCAATTTTTTAACTTGAAAAAATCCGGGACATTTTGTCAAAACGTAGCACATGACAAAAACTGAAGAACTGAAATGTCTGTATATTGCACATTGTGTATTGCACTTGAAACAAGGAATATAAACCAAAATCTATCTTTAAAAGAAATGAATATTGCTTTTTCCAGACCAGATAGAGCAGAATATATGTATTTAAGTTTTTTGAACCTGCTCAAGAATATTCTCTTTTTTATTTTTCATTATAGAATTCAGGACAAGAGAAATCCTTAAAATGATTATATGAGTCTCCACAATTGTTAAGGCTTGCACTATCTCTATTGCTAATTTCTTTCTTTCATCTATGTAAAAAGCATTTTTATATATACATAAAAAAATATACGCTTGCATTAGATTCTGGCAGTACCAAACAAAAACTAGGTAGATGTATTCAGCATTTATGTTGTCTGCAAAATGAGCTAACATTTTACATATTTTTCAGTATCCCAGTGCAAGTCTGGAATGAATAACATCCAGAGAATGTATTTTTGCTCGAAGAGTACTTACAAAGGCTGACATTTGAGAAAAAGTCGGGACATTTGATTAAAAAGCGGGACGGATGGGCATCCTATCATGGATGTCAGAAGGGTGCATTTTTTTAAGAAAATAAAATAAAAAAATGCACTTTGAAATCATGTTGGGGTATGTCAATATTTCAAAGAAACCCACAATTTTGAAAGTACCTTATACAGAATGTTCCTCAGGAAAACGCAGACATCAGAGGATTGTAGTAGTGAAGAGAATACAAACTAAGTGTTCATAAAGACATGGCATCATATGCTCATTTGCAACATATTTCGTGCTGAAATACATCACTCATACAAATATTTAAGATACGGTAATCGATAACGAGCGAATAATAATTTTCATAGAGAATGAACAGTCATTTCAGTTCTACACGAATGTGGTTCAATTCTTGATTCATTTTCTCCCTTTCCTTTGTGTGAAAAATCAATGTTGAGGTTGCAGTCATAAATTGCCTATAGTTTTTTTTTTTTTTTTTTTTTAGTAATGCTTAACATTTCAAATGTTCGAAAGAATCATATTTCTCTTAAATAATTGAAATTTACTATAAAGAGTAAAAATGTATTACAAACAAGAAATATATTAGTAAATTATATCCATATCAAGGTGAGGTAGTTCTTGCATGGTCTTACATCATTTTAAGGATGTTGAAAAAGAAATACACAAACGAAATGAAACATTGCAGCTTAGAAGCAGTTTTAGATTGTTCTGAGTTCGTTAAAAATAGTTTTACTTTCTTCTCTACACTAGCGCTGCTTCTTCCTTAGATATAAGTGCCACTTCTTTGCATTGCTGGACTTACCTTCAGACGTATATTTCAGAATTAAATGCATGTACTATCTTGTACAAAAAGTCTATAATGAGTAAGAGTAACTTGAATTACTGTAGTAATCATATGATTGATTTTGTTTTGTTCATGGTGTTCAATCGGAGCTATGATGACCGTTTTGTATAACCGTTTGCAGCAATTTAAATATCTCCATAATACAAGCTAAATCGAAATGATGTTCCCAATTTCAGCGATGTTCTATGCAAATTGTAGTGAGTGAGTGTTTCTACAGCTGATGTAGTTTTGAGAACAATCTCTCCAAGTTCATAGTGCTAGTTGTAGGTCCTGTGCCAGTTTCGCTAAGAGAAAATAGTTCAACGCAGTAATATGGCAACAAACTGAGAGCAGAAGGCTTGATTATCGTACAAATAAGTCTGTAGAGAGAGTTCGCAGGCATTCTTTTGACAACATTTGCAACATATCCATCCAACAGGAAGTTAATTTGGAAATAGTATTAATAAGTTCAAGAGATGCCTGCATTTGTAAGAGAATATCGACTGGAAGTTCGTTGATCAGCGGGAAGACGCAGTGGTGCGTATCCGCTAGCCATCATCTGCCTGTTCTGAATTGTGCTGCCTCCTGACGGATGCAAGGGGTACCATCGCAGAACCTACTGTCGGAAACGTAAACTTGACAGGTGATCTTTGGAACCACACAACTTGCAACAACTTATTACATTCTGCATAGTATGTTATGCAAATAGGGAACATCATTTTTACTTGTCCTGTACTTTCTTCAGTGATAAAGCTTGTTACTGTACACAGAATATTTAAGTGCGTTTATACTCAGAGCCGTATTTGATGTTAACTACTTCAATAATAGTGGTATTTATCGCTAGTTTTATACTTGAAATTTGTATTATGGAGCTGTACCCAAGAAACTGTTGAGCATAATGACTATTGGTAATCTGTAGCTTATATGAACTACGTATAGTGTATATTTCTTTCTAATCTAATGCAAATATATAGCAGCACGTGCTTCTTATGCAACTTAAAATATCTGAAACAAGATTAGTTTCAGATATTATGTATTATATTATAGGAGATATGCTGGGAATACCGTACACCTTCCTCTGTAGTGTAGGATGAAAATATATATTTGAACTTCTTACAGTATACTTATTTTAAAAAGTAAGAGTTGTATCACAAAAACATTACGCAAAATACACAATACTTCATCTTTAGTAATACAGTATATATTGCACGTAAAGGAATATATATTTATATATATGTACTAGGTACAATAGATAACTTCCTCACAAATATGTTTGTTAATATGTAACAAATGAACATTAATATATCAACATGTGAGGAGGATGCGTTGTTTTTGATATCTAATACGCGCCCATAATTCTCAAAAACATACTCAGTAAATCGTCACCTATTTCACTTTCGCAGTCTAGCACGTATCAATACTTAAAGAGTCTAATTTGAAAATTGATTACATACATACTGCAATATAGATATATATACATACACATACATATCAGTAACTTCCTCCTGAGCATCTGTAAGATCAAAATTAATTGACATTCCGCAATATAGTTTCAAGACATTTGGTCATTAAATTATACAGTCTTCCTGATTCAATCATGCGCGTGAATATTTTGTTTCCTATCTTTTCGTATTCTTTTTCAAATACTACTATTCTTTGTTTTGTGATTATATTTTGCCATTTGCTTTTACCGAAGTGTATGCCACATAGCTACAGCCTTTCGTGGATTTTGAACCATATCATGCCAGTGTTCTCTTTCAGGTCCGTTTTCTTGAGGTCCAATTACACAGCAGCCTACAAGTGGATTATTTCCTATTAGGTCGTTACCCTGGTCCATTATACAGACCTGAAATGGAGAAACAAAATGTTTTAATTTAATATTGCAAATTTAAAATGTTTGATACCATATTAAGTGAAATTCCTGTACTTAGGGTAGATCAAGTCATTGTAAGCAAACTATTTCAGTTATATAACATTTTGAATTTATTTATGGTCTTTAGGCAACTTGGTTAAGGCTGGAATACTGTAGGGAAACGGGTGTTTGAAGGAAATTAGCGTGGATCCAGTTTTGAAAGTACAACAACGAATCTATTATTAATAATAAAATTATTCAGGACAAGGTTTAGTCAAAGACTACGCCACGACGTAATTCTTACAATTAATTATAAGTTAGATGTTACGTAACAATTACTGTAACGTACGTTCGACCAAAACTGACACGAAAGAAACCAACGTACGGAAGGTGGAATACGCTTTATTAGAAACTTTGTTTACGATAGAAGAATATCCAAACTGGTAACTATACAAAAGAGTTAATGCACCATAGCATGTGACCCATCTTTGCCTGGTATCGTACACTTTCATTGGTTCTGTCGATAGTGCACTTAACAACCCCTTCGTCCATGTTCCGTAACCAACGTTTGGTCCTCAGAACCAGATGCATTTTGCTGGTAGCCGTCCACCTAAATGTGTTGGGCGAAACCAGTCCAGATATGCTCAATCGGACGACATGGGGGAACGTTGGTCGAATTCATCTGTTTGGGAATAACAAGTACGTGATGATAATGCAGGAAGGTTTTTTTTTTTCTGGCGTTGAGGGAATATGCTTTTTCAGGCCAGAATACGTAGTTGTTGTCCTCGTGCTTTGCTTGGAAGAACGGCAGCAATCTATTTTGCAAGCACTACTTAATATAGATGTCAGCATTCATGACGTTATGACTCGCAAATGTATGGGTCACAGAGACCCCGTTCGGTGCCGGCAATCCACTCCAGGCGTCGTGCTTACATTTGACGAATAAGAGTGCCTTCAGCAACACTTATTGCTAGTGAAAAGATTCGTCATGCAGGACAACGGTTTTGTCTTGAAAACGTCCTTTGGACCAGCTCATCCTGCTCCGTGTTGTATTTTTTATCTTTTTCTTTTTAAGTATCTTTATATCTGTCTTTGTTTTCAGAAAGCGATGAACATTTGAGTGTGTATACTTTAATTTCGCAGCAGAATCTTTCACTTTAAAACGCCCTTGTGGTCCATGAATTTCACAAGCAATCAACTTCTCTCTCCTGAACACGGCATGCTGTCCTCCACTTCATGCTCTTTTTCCACACTTCCTGTTTCCACATATTTTGCAATTAGTTGACACACTGTTTTTTAGTCGTTATTGCCATGAAATGGTGCACAATGGCTAATCTGTCCCCATTTGCTACGTTTGCGTAGTACTTGATAACACGTAACCAAAACTCATATTTGTTGTCCGCCATTTACACCAACTATTATTTGTGGAGACACAACTTTGACTGTGTACGGCTGTTCTCAATCATACCCAAGCAGTAGCTTATGCCATGCACAGCGCGGATGGAGGGAGGATATGAGGCAGTGTGTCAATTATGGTCAAACATACGTTAATACATTAAGAATGCCACAAAATTAACCACATATCATTTTAAACAAGAAAATAATACTAATGATCAACAATCCATTACTGGACATGAGTGCTACTGCTCTGTCTTTGCTTCCATATAAGTCAGTCTAGCAACTTGCTCTTCAATTTCGCATATTTTATGACCGAAGTAATATTGTTCGAGTTGCAGGCTTTAAAAACGGATATTGAGAAGAAACAACGGGGTGTGTATTGGTTTCAGGATGAGAAATATCAAGTTTAAAATGACTACGTGTAGGAAGAAAATGTATACTTTTTTCGTTTAATCTACTTTCTGACTAGACAATGAGGTTTATTGTCATTATACAAAGATAACACAAGAGTCTTCTACGAGATGTAAAAATTTCATGATTGTTTAGAACAGGATAAATCTTATTTCTTTTCTTAATACAGAATCCACAATCTACAATAGAATTTTTTGTATCAATTGAATTTTATGTGCAAATTTCTTCTGTAATTCAGGGTCACAAATAATATTGAATTATGGACAAGAGACCAGATTAAATATTGAATAAAACGTGGTTTATATCCGGCTGTAAACTCTTGGACAAAATCCATTGAAATTCCATAGAATTCCGGACATGGTTTTTGCGTTGTGACATATGATGTTGGTTCCAGTTAAGATATTCATTAAATTATTAATCCTAAGTAGTTTTTGGAGGTCACATAAGGAATAATCATTTAATTTGAATGTAATATTATCAAACGTAGCTGATTGTAATAACGTCCAATTAAGATTGCAGTATTAACTGTACTTCTTGCTCCATGGTAGGTAACATTAATAAATATTATAAAGGCAAAGAAACAATCATGTCGTTTCCCATATGTAACCCAATCAATATAGATGTTTTGTGGGTTTGCATTGGTCTTGTGAATTGCAGAATATATTACGTAACTTTACATTATAATATTATTCAGGGATGAAAACACTCACCTCTAGGGCCCAAAATTTTGAAGTAGGACTGAATTACGTTCTTTTTCTAGTCAAATGAAACAGCAATGTCAAATTTGGTGTGGAATGGCCCAAAATTCAAAATTAGGGACTTCTACCATAATATTTATGTATGATGATTGATGAGTACCCCACCACTTCTAAGGCCAAAGGGCGTAACCTTCATTTTCTAAATTTTACAGAAGGAATGACTTACGTCCTTAAACATTAACAAAACATATCTTAGTCACGTCCAAGGTAATTATATCCCAAAACATAAATGCTTCGATATGGAACTATAAAATTATTAACCACCAATAACTAGTTGTGGACATTTCAAACAAAAAAGGTGGATTACGCTTCTTGGTCTTGAAAGCGACGATATGAGTCATTTATAGTTTGAAGCATATATGTGCTAGAGTAAACAATCTTTGGTATTCAATCGGTGTAGTGCTACTTATATATGTACTCACCTCGCATCCATAACAACACTGGATATCAGTATGTCCACCTAATTGAAACAACTAATTCTACCTAATTATCTTATTTTTATATTAATCAAATATAGCTATGCATATAAGAGATAAATTACCTACGCTGTGGTTAGTTTATTTTATTTAACTTACCTCTACAGCTGTGTGAGGTAGGCTGGAAGAAGTGACATTGAACGAAAGGGCTTCATTCCATACAGGATTCGTCGTACATTTTCTAGCAGCTGTCTTCTTCTTCTTGACTCTCTTCCCACCACTAATTAGATACACTTTTACAAAAGGGTCTGAAACGGAAACACAAAAAGTAACATAATTTGTAAAAATTACATTTCAATTTGTTTTTAAAAAATACTGATTTTTCTGTAATATTTTTATATCTTTTAATGTTAACTTTTATTTATACGTATATTCAAATCATTTGAGTTTTGTCTACAAAGGAAAGGAAGGCATATTTTTGAAACCAGAAATGTCTTGATTATCTTTGTGAGAGAAGCTAGTTTCAGAACTCAAATTAAATAATCATCTTAAGCAACAGGAAATGTTCCAAGCTGTTGACAAAAACTGTTTTATTGCGTATGCATGTACCGGTATTTATTTCACATACAGTGTCTCGCTTTCTCCTGGATTTTTGTTCCGTAGTAATATTTCTAGATTTTTCAATTCTACTTCACTAGTAAGAAACACCATTATAATCGGATTACATCAGCACTCGATCAATCATGATTCATATGTTATTAAAAGCTAAAACACTATCTGAGATTATCATTCCAGGACAATCTAAAAGCACATGACGGATAGATAAACGTGCATTGTACTGGTTATAAACCGTAGAACATATCAATGTGTTAGGCATTAGTGTAATATCTGCTGATGACAGTACTTCTTGACGCCTACTGGCTCGGAAAGATTTCCATGGTGCAATAATCTAGAGCAATATTCATGGCCACGACATCCCAGTGTCGCTCCTATTCAGCTCGTGAAAGATGTTTATAGAAGATCAGCATGTCCTGATACTCGGCTAATCTATACCAATAAGTATGTGGTCTAAATGGTAACCAAGGCACAAAAATGTATATTGGCATCCAATTCTGGGGTAAAAAATACAAAATTTTCTGGGAAAGCAGAATTGGTCTTCCTCATTAATTCAAGAGTAGAAATGCCAAGCATTCTAACAAGTAAACCTATCGATACTTCAAACTGCTTTCTCGACCAAGTTTGGTAGAGGAGTAAACCCACCCGCGTGTCCCCATCCTTGTTCCAAGTGCCAAATCAATCCGGAAGAGGTGAAAAAATCGCAAAGGAATACGTTAAGTAATCTTTCCAACGGAACCAAATCTATTCAGTTTTCTGCTTCTGTAAAATTTTAAATTTGGCACTCAGAACGTTTGGTGGCATTTCCACTCTTCAATTACAAACGCATTGGATCTATCAGTACAATTAATAGTTAAATTCGGGTACTGACTCTAAGCTCATAAAATAGTTACTGGAGCTCAACCGTGGAAATTTCTTTTTTTTATATATATATCTAGATAATGTCATACGCGTATTAACCCGTGATCCGTTGAACAAAGGCCAAACTTTACAGGGAAGGTGGTTGGATGGTCTGCAGCCCTCGAACATCACCGAATTAATATGTACTTTATTGACCTAAAGCATGTCTTCAATAAAATAACATTTCAAATTCAAGTAGACCAATAGTCACTACTGCTATTCATATTCAAATTCTTTTTCTATTTCAAGAGCCGAAAATATATTTATTTTTCAAAGAAATTAAGTAAAAACAACCTTTTATAACTTGCAATTTTGATATGTACAAGTTCTAAATGAAAATAATTTCTTCTGAATTGACTTGACACAGTAATACACACGCATGCAAGCGCACACATATGCGGTCATTTAACACACTTCAATTTAAGTATTATTTTTATTTTCTGATGCTGTTCACAATAATTTTACTTATTAATGGCCACTTCTTACTCTGTAATTATGTATAATTACGTGTGTGGTTAGTGTATTCTATTCCGAGTTATATTCTAGAACTTGAAATCTATTTCAAAATCACCAATTTTGTTCTTTTTCATATCTTTAGAACTGGTGTTCTGCAGGAACGACTTTATGTCATGCTTGCATTGCATTTACGTTTTTATGTTGTCTGGAATTTTGTAGAGTCAATCCATTTTCTGAATTCTTGTGTCAAAGATAAAAAGTTGCTGATTTGACTTGAAATGAGAGAGAGAGAGGAGGGGAGCAATTACACAATTTCGCTGCTATTTACATCTTTCAGCTAACTTCTTCACATAGACCAAACTAGCATCGCTCAAAGACTGTTTTCATGTTCATTTTGTTTTCATTTACAAGATGCTCGTCCTTCTTCAAGTCACTTCGCTACAATAACAGGAGACAGGGATGAATTTCCTTATTGAAGACAGACAATTTCTAAAGAAAAGCTGAGGTCCCAATAAGTACTTGAAGGGTCCTGATTCTCCTTGTAGCGACGGTTAGGTTAACTGATGCACAACAGAACGCTCACATGGACATGAAAATGTGAAAATGAAAAGGGCATTACAGGAAGTTACAGCCGAAGAAAAAAAGATAAAAGGATGAGGTTTTATAAGATGAACGTGAAATGACTGGAGAGGGACTGAGACTTAAATTATTCATTCAGAGAAGGACCAAAGATGTTGATGAAAGGACCAAAATGCTGCTCTCTCTTTCTCCTCATGTCTTGCAGGATTCTTCGTCGTCGTGGAGTACCAAATGTTTGATAAACCAGACGTCAAAATGATTCAATCTAGCTCCACATACGTTTCAATATGAAGTATGTAGACACACCACAACATGCGGTTTCAAGAAGAGTAGTCGTATTGAATACAGAGAGCTCTATTTTTTTTCTCAAGAGAAAGAACCTTCTATCAGGTTTCCTGTATCAAACGGCAGATTTTTGGGTCCGGTTCTTGCTCATAACTTTTTGGCTGGAGAATACTGAGTTTGGTATATATATTGCTGCTGTTGTAATGGCAACAGGAGTAAAAATTCTTCCATATATTTTATTTTTGCAAGAGAATGATGAGATCAGTGAAGAGGTATTAACACCTATACACAGGTTATGGACTGTTTCTGTTAGTGCTATGTGGTCCACAACACAACGCTTTAACTTTGATGGTTCGATAGCAACGATATCGAATTTCGATTTTGTGGTTTCACTCAATATATTCTTGTAATTTTTAAAACTATGGTTACTTTTATTGACTAATATGTATTTCACCATTACGCCAGAATTTAAGAAATCCATGTATAAAGTAGCAGTATCAACATAGGTAGTTTCATTGTATTTATCATCGGAGGGATCTTCCTCGCTTAGTTTTGGGATGTTAGAAAATCGTTCCGTTTTCCTGTTCCAGCGTCTGCGTCTGCGAGATCTGCATCGGTACACATTAGTTTCTGAAGTCTGAGATGAATCAGAGTCATCATAATCTTCATCATCGTCTGGTGGTCACGGCTTGTTCCAAAGTATTTGTTGAACAATGTCTTCTTATGGTTCATAAGATTCCAACCTGAACCAGTTCTTGGTGCCTCTTCTTCTACTGCAGGCAATTTGTTTGCAACGAGTCTATGCACTCTCTGCCTCTTTTCTTCACATATCGCCATTACTGAAGATCTATGCTTATTGAAGTCATAAGTCCGTGCGTAATCTTCCACTATTTCTTTCTCTCCACACACCTCCACGTGTTTCGATGATTCATTTTGTTCTTGAGCTTTGTCTATCATTGCTCGCCGTTCTGCCATTTTCGTACAGTGCCATGAATAGGGTTTGGTTAGCAAGAAAACAGAACGTCCGTACTATAACATTAGCCTCACGTCAATAAATAATAAATAGTTACTTGCTGGAAAACCTATAAATTCATGCGGACGAAATAGTGAGTTAAATACTTAACTTGTCATCAAAACAACAATCAAAATTAAATAAATGTCATAGTTACACGGAGTTTGCAAATGAAACAACAATTAAAGAAAATAAATAACCTTAACAATTCAATTATTTAATACTACAAGTTATTTATTTAACAATCTCCAGATACAGCAAAAGTTCTGCCATTTTTTACTACATAGCAGTGAGGTGAGCGGGGCGTTTAAGAAGAATTTCAATAACAACAAGAACGGGGAAGAGGATTTTGGAAAAAAATCAGTCCTGGCATTATTCAGTGTACCATGCCTGTCGTGACCCAGGGAAAACCTCAGTCAGGATGGCCGGCATCCAATAGCGTAAGTAAGAGCGTGTGGGCACTGGGCATCCCCGCAAGTTATTGAACTTCGAAACTAAGCTCCGTAAGTACCCTGAGAGAAAAATTGCTGAATTTTAGTCTATATAATCCGGAGAGGCGAAATTTAGCAATATTCTGCATCACACACAAGATTTTCTATACCAGGCTACGTACAGGTTTGTTGTTCAGCCATGACCAATCTGTACAGCCGCTAATAGACGGAAAATCATGTCTACCCCTCGTTAGCACTTGCAGGATACAGAAAATCCTTTTAATGCAATTTCAAATAGTTTTGTACGGATACTCCTGTGTATGATCCTTACGATCTGTACGATCCCACAGACTACAA
>JAGDQP010027797.1:0-24658 GCA_022664845.1 Lepisma saccharinum
TAAAAATAGAAAGAGAAAAGCAGGAGAAGAGACACAAAAACAAAAAGAGGAAACAATGCAAGGAAAACAGAAAAAGAAAACAAAAAGGAAGAAATTTTATATTTTATTATTACGTTCATACGCACACACATTTTCTTAATCTCTTAACTGTCCAATGATCTAGCATCTGGCATTTAGGCAATTCTCTTTCAGGAGATAAATCTCTCCATTTCTGCTTTCTATTGCTACTATACTTTCATGTCGGGGAGAGTAAGGGTCAGTTCTACAATCGACCGCTAAAGTTCTAGTCAGCGCTAATTTGAGGCTAAGTCTGATTTTGGCCAATGAAAGTCTGCAAAATAAGAGTTGGTCTCAGCTTAGCGCTGACTAGAATTTTAGCGGTCGATTGTAGAACTGACCCTAAAGGGGCTTACAGATTGAGAACCCAACATGCTATCCACTACACTACACGTGTTTTAAAATTATTTCTAAACTATCACTATACAGTGTGACACGCAGAACAAATACAGGCATACTTCAAGTCAATGACGTCTGGTTGAGCACAAATGTTGTTCTCTTTTGCATACCATGCTCGCACTAATAATTGTCACGGTTAAGGCGACTTCGATTTGTTTCAATCTGCGAGGTACACAGAACCGGCTCTAAGTCAATCAGCGCTCTGTTGCAATTTCTTTCGGTGCGCCCTTATAAATAGTAAATTAATTTTCCGAACTCATACAGTAGAAGTAACTCATTTGTCAACTGTTTTGAGCGAGAGAAAATCAACATTTTAAATGTGCTTGTGGAACACAATTTAAACAACCCCATTCAAGAGACTTTTTAAAATTTGAATATAATTACGTAAAATATTGTAATAAATAGATTTTTGAATTGATTTTTTTATTTATGGCTTTTAGGCATCTAAGGCTCAGACCGGGATAGGGGAGAGGGAAATATTCGGAAAGGTGTCGGTCAGGGCCTATGTTGAAGGTACCATCCCGGTATTTGCCTGGGGTAACTGAGGAGAAGAAATAAACAATGAACAAAGTGAAATTAAATAAAGTAAAATAAAATTATAGTTCTCGAAAATTTTGGACTATATTATTTCGATACACTCACGTCCGAAATGATTGGTGCCTCACAAAATTTTGGCATCCTCTTTGGGGTAACAATTCGAACACCCCTCGAGCTGGCCCTGGACGTACATAGTGTTTTCGTCATAAATTCTATATAAAAAGTCATTTCGTTAACATAAGTTACTATCATATTGTTAAAAAAAACGACTACTGTATATGTATAATAGAACTTTGGATCGAATAGGATTCATACCCGTTAATAGGGTTTATCCCTGCTGTGGGTGTAATGGAAAGCATTCTCGGGAACAGTCCCGGAATTTAAAACAAGAACCTCCCGATTACTATTAGCGTGCTTGAAATTGCATCACTGGCCACTTTATGTATAATTGTTTCCAAATATCTAAATCTTTAAGGTTGGCAACTCTTCCTCGGAAGTAACGCAGAAGGAATCACAGAGAGGACTAGTTGAATGTTACCAATTAGAAGTACTTCCGCAAGCAGAGGCTTAACATAAACCGAAACTACTGTGGTCAAACTCGTCCTTTCTCTAACAAAAACTCTCGTATCAACTACACGTCCTCTCTCAGCTAGATTCACATTCCCTGAACCTATATATGTAAATACATATGACCATAACACATTTTCCATTCTCCTCCCCACTACATTACACTTACCCCATCTCATGACGTCATCAACATACTCCTAGTTCTTTGGCTCTTAAGCAAAGCCAACTTCTTGAAACAACCATTAACCACGGTGGTATTCCTAGACTAATGAAGTAATTCTAGACATTGGTAACCATGGTCAGCCTCTCTCCCTCTCTTCCTTTTGTGCACTCTCTCGCTAATGAAATGTAATTAGGTCCACTTCTGCTGGAACTTGCACAGAATAGTGAGACTCTCTTCTCGTCTCTTGTATAGTTGAGAATAGGATTTTAATCTCTAAAATAATAACTATAGAACGGACTAGAACAGCACACCCACGAAACACATTAGCTTAAACTGAGATACTGAAAACACTTATATTATATAGAACAGGATTAGCGCTAAGTTGGTAATTTTAGCCGCATCTAAGTCAGCTTTCCAACCTTTGGGGCTTTCGTACTGCATTGTTATGCTTTCCCCTCTTGTTTTTGTCGTTAAAGCGATTTTTTTTGGGGGGGGGATAGAGGGGGCCAAATTTCCTTCTATTATAACCTTGAAGTTTCTGGTTACATCTCTCCTTTTCATATGAAATCATTTGTCAATTAAGTGATTTTTTTTTCAGTAGAAACTTCGTATTCCTTGAATAGTAATTACTAATTAATGACGTCATAAACATCCATGCTTCTGCCGAGCCTCGAATCCAGTACCTTGGGACGCTGGCCTAACACATTGCAACACACGACCGTCACGGTAAGCGTTTTGTTTTTCAAATAATCAAACTATATTTATTTGAATTTACGCAAATATGAAAACAAGTCATGCCGAGAGAAGATACTAGATCCTTAAACCTTTTGTGACTATGACGTAAAACAGTTGCGTCATAAGTAATTAGGGTCATATATTATTAACGGTACAAGATATCAAAACGATTGTTTGCTGCAGCAAATATGATTAGACTATTGTACAACATGTTGAAAATTTTTTGTTGTAAGTAGTATAGTGACGTCGCAGTGAGGTCCCAAACATTGTGAATTTTTACAAAGTTTTCCACTGTGAAAAATAAGCGCCAAAAATCAGTTTAAGAATAGTTTAATAAAAGAGGATCGGAGCTCCTCTTGTACAGCAGTATAGGTCACAGATGTTACGTGATTGATCATTCCCGTAAAAATTCTTTTTGGACCCGTTTGTTCTTCCCTATTAGGAACCAGTGGGACCAAAAAAAACTTTAAGGGATGACATTTCTCTTTTCCCCACCAGTATTTCAAAACTATGAAAGAAAAAGCAACACGTTCCATTCAAATGAAAGTACATTCAGGGACGATCCCAACGAGATCTGATTTGTTTCTCTGCAGTAATTAGTTCCAGTACCGAATCTAGAAATTTTCCTATGGGGGCCAAGGTAAATTTTGCCGCCCTTTCCACTGTCCTTTTCCCGCCCTTTCCATAGTTTTTTTTAGCCAAACAACACTACCGGTCGACGCGACAGCCACAACATCGTTTCGCATCACGTAGTGTACTATTGTTATCATCTCTGGAGTCTATCGTGGCATCGCCATTACTAACTCCAGTAAGGCAGTAGACCTTCCTATCTTACTTAAATCGTAGTTTTGAATTTTAATGATGAAAGTAGGTTCAATGGAATAACATAAAAAATATCTTAGCGCGCTGGGATTGAAATTGTGAACACGTTTAGGTCAATTTCAATTTAATAGGCAGTTTTACTTAGGAGATTTTATTTTGTACTTTTTAGCTGTTTGCCGCCCCCTATACGTGCCGCCCGGGGCGCTTGCCCCCCTTTGGACCCCTCGTAGATCCGGCACTGATTCGTTCTTTTAATGGACACCATTGGTTGACTAGTTTAACTAGGTAACGAATTTTACTTTTTTCGCTGTATTTAACCAAGTATTGACATGGAAATTCTAAGACTTGATATAATTATTTACTAATATCTCTAAGACAAGATGATCATGTAGGATTAGGATACACCAGCCATTTCTATTTGTTGGCTCGGTTAGGGTTGCGTCAGGAAATCGAAAAAAGAGACCTTTTTAAAACTAAAATTTCCTTTTTTACGTCTTTTTTCTTTCTTGATGGGAATTATGCAGAATAACCGTGTAATAATTTATTCTATGGTCCATATCAAATGAAACTGGAGAAATGTATATATGAATATACCTGAAAACTTAAAAAAAAATAACATTTAATCATTACGACTGAATTTTTGCAAAACATAGTTGAAAACCTTAGTTCATTTATTAAAAAATTGTTGTAAAGTACATGGCCGACCGAACTGTTAATTTGTGGATATATACCCACATAGTGAATGTGTAATGGATCTTTCCATTACAATCACTTTCAGAGGGAATGTTTAATAACCGTCTCTATTAACTAAGCAAGGTGAAAAGATTATCGAATTAAAATGATCGGAAATTGATACATATTTAGTGGGCGACAAAGTATTAAAAAAAAAATTACCATAAAGAGAAATTAGCACGGTAATTCGTTTGTTATTAATGGAGATAGTCTTTAAAAAGGAAAAGATTCAATAAGAGAATGGAAATGAAGACATAATAATTACTAATTATTTAAAAGTAAATTTGAAATAACGAAAGCATGTATTACTGGTTTCATAACATTTAATTGTGCTTGTGTTTGTACTTAAAGGGAGTTAGTGATCATAGCTTTAATGTTTTACTATGTGTCACAAACATCGTGTTTCAGTCTGTATTTGATTTGTATTTGAAGTAGTTCAAAATCGATTGAAAAGGCTAAATAATAAACACATGGTTATCATAAATCAAATTCAAAGAATACCATTTCTATTATGCCTCTTACATTGAACGCTTTCCTCTAATAAAATTGAATAATCACATCATCAGATACACACAAATCTAAGCTACATTCAAAGTGTGAAAGTGTCCGGTTGGAATTATTGATTTACGATGTTGTAAAATTTAATACTTTAACCTAAACTAACCTATAGTAGTTACTTGATTTAAAAAAAAGTAAATTTCGTAAATAATTTTATAAAAATATTTAGTTTATTTTGTGAGCTCCTGCGCAGTCTAGTTGGTAGCGCGCTCGACTTCGGTGCGAGATGTCCCGGGTTCGATTCCCGGTGGGGCTAAAAAATTTCAGTGTTGGCCTAGCATCGTGAGGACAATTGGGGAGCTACTGTGAATAAAAGACAGTGGCGATCACAGTGAGAGCTTCGGCTCTCCTCTCCCAACCCGCCTGGTCAGCGTGGGAGCAGTAGACCAACTCCTCTCTTCGGGGAGAGGCCTCATCCACTAGTGGATTGAATATGGCTGTGATTTATTTAGTTTATTTTGTAAGTCTAGTTTTCATTTGATAAATCAGGTTTAGTAACTAAGTTCTCTTTACTTTATACATGACGAAGAAACATACAAACACTTTCTATAAGAGTAGAAAAAAATAACAGTCGTCAGCATAAAACTAGTTATTTGAAAATTTTGCGTGACACTGGGCGAATAGGGAATCATCCAACTTGTGCGTGTATTCAGGCTATAATCCAGAATTTCGCAGGAAAAGAAAAAAAAACACCAAAACGAAGAAAAGAATACGTTAAATTAGTGCAGACTTCTATGTTAGAACTGGAAAGTGAAGAGGGAAAAAATAATACTTTTTTTTTTCGTACAAGGAGGGAAATTTCAGTGCCAAAAAACATATATTTGGATTTGCGAGAAACGAAAAGAGGGAATTTTTTTAAAAAACTAAAAAAAAAACTCTTTATGATAGACTACATAAAACCATAAACCACTCTTTGTGGTTCAAACGAATATTTTGGGAGGAAAAAACATTGCTTTTAAAGCTATAAAACTGAATATCACAGAAATGCACGTTCGTTTATAACACGCACTTGAACTCACACAATAATATATGTCTATAATCCATCCCATTCATGACCTGAGTTTTCCTTCAAAACACAAAGTTTCGCAGAAACTGCTATTGTCCGTTTCTTGTTTTCTTTTTCATATTTTTTTTGCTTCATGTTACTGGAAAATGTCATAAAACATAAATTGAGCTCTTTCCTTTTCTCTTCTGCTTGATAATATTGTATTGTTTCTTTGAAACACTGAAGTAAAATGTAAACTGATATGTTAGATGAAACTCAATCGTATGCGCTGTTAGTATTTTTAACACTTTCCCGGATAAAGACAGAAAGTTGGCTAGTACCTTTCAGGTTCACTTTGCGGTTATTATTTAGATTATTATTTATTTAAAATTATTTTCGATGGGTTTCCTGACTTTCTCTCCAGGAAGTGAGATGGTTAAAAATTATTTACAAGGAAGGGTTCTAAAACACACAAATCCTATTCACACCTAATACATCGCAAGCAACATAACGAGATATGTAGATTACGAAAATTTAAGGTGCCATGGTCCATGGGGAGGGGAGCTAGGGACTCCGGAACTTCGAATGTCACGAACATGTATATAAAGGCAGTAGTGAGGTTTTAATGGAATATCTTGAAAACGGGAAAAGTAACCAAAATAAAACTTGCACAATATATAACTGCTCACAAGTAGTTCCCGTTCAATAGTTCAGTTTCCCGTTTTCAAGATATTCCATTAAAACCTCACTACTGCCTTTATATACATTTTTGTGACATTCGAAGTTCCGGAGTCCCTAGCTCCCCTCCCCCTGGACCATGGCACCTTAAATTTTCGTAATCTATATATCTCGTTATGTTGCTTGCGATGTATTAGGTGTGAATAGGATTTGTGTGTTTGAGAACCGTGACCCTTCCTTATTAGTATAGTTCATCTTTTCCTTTTTCAAGAAATATAATGGCTGGACATTATTTTGATGCTTTGCCTCCTATTTTTCTTCTTCAGGAAATGTAATGGCTGACTATTATTTTAAATGGTTTGCCTGCCTGTTACCAGGAAATATAATGGCTGAAAATTACTTTCGACGGTCTTCTGACTTTTTCCAGCGAATGTGATGGCTGAAAATTAATTTTGATGGATTACTTAAAAGGACCTCGCACAAACTTTATGGAAATTGCATTTCGGTGGAATTTCCTGAAACCGTGCTAGGTTGTAGATCTTGTCATCCTGAGAAAAAGTCTCCATGGGTACAATCACTAATCGTTTATCTTTTGGCTACAACGAACCGACTTCGTTCAACATTTGCGAATGTATATTCCGAACGGATGGAATGTACTCTGACGGTAACGATTTTTATCATGATAAAATATCTGAATGTGTACAAACCTATACAGTATCAGGCGTCAGTTGTCGCTACCGAACGACTGTAGCTCAGTTGGTAGAGCTTTGGTTCGCAATGGGGAAGTTAGGGTTCCAATCCCTGTCAGGCCATCCTGACTGGGGTTTTCCATAATTTTCCTCAGTCACACCAGTCCAATGTCGATGTGGTACCTATACTAGGATGTACCTGCCGCTACCTTCCCCATCCCTTTGACATTTCTCAGGATGTAGACAATCTCTAGTAGCACATGCACGTCGACGACATTCTGCAGATCTCTTTCTATGTCGTTCGTTATTTCGATGTTTACCTCGTGTAGACCGACAGAATAGATGCCAATTTGCCTTAATTCCATAACGGAAACATATACACACACTATGTATATATTTCACTAGCAAGGGATAGTATTAGTTGAAAGTAAGCATAATGATTACGCGCGGCGTTTCGTTGGTATTTCTAGACTTCTTTGGCGACTGTGATGGATGCAGATCAAGGTTGCAACAGCCCTAGGCGAACACTCATCCGAGTTCCGAGAGAGGCGCGTTAATGACCATGGCCATCGTTCAAATGCTATCAGGGCATTCATACAGTGAACAAGAACTGTAAAACATCAGTCAGGACGTTTGCAGCAGATTTTGAACTCTCCTGTCTTCCGAGTGCCAACTTGGTGTCATTGCACACGAGACAATAGAGCCGCGGAAGCTATGATATTACCAACATTTGACATTTATATTCGTTTTTTGGGCAAGCAACTTTCGCATAAACCCGTCACGTAAGAGTTATGACGTCCCTCAGCGATTACACAACCCGGAGAAGGGATGGGGTAGGTAGCTGCCAGAGACATGTGAGTGTAGGTAGCATCCTGGAATTCACCTGGGGGGACTGAGGAAAACCCTGGAAACCCCAGTCCGGATGGCCGACCCAGACAGAAAGTCCCTATTGTGAACCAAAGAACTACCAACTGAGCTACAGTCGTTCGATAGTGACAACTGACGCCTGATTACCATCAGCGCCCATTCCATCCCTCCGGAACATATCTTCGCTACTGTTGAACGAAGTGGCCAAAAAGTAAGTACTTGGTGGTTGTGCTCATGGAGAAATTTTCTGAGGATGACAAGATCTACAACATACCACGGTTTCAGTCAATTCCACCGAAACCCAATTCCCGTTTGGTTTGTGCGATGGTTAATTTTTTTTTCTATTGTTTACCTAATAGTTTCTTGGAAGTGTGACTGCTGAAAACTATTTTTGATAATTTAACTGACTGTTTCCAGGTAATTTGTTGGTTGAAAATTATTTGATAGATTTCCTGAATTTTTTCCAGAAAATATAATGGCTGAAAATTATTTTCAATGGCTTGCCTGACTTTTTCCAGGAAGAACGTACGATAGCTGAAAATTTGTTTTCGATTATTTAAATGACTTCTAGGAAATTTGATGGTTAAATTTTCTTGCAATGTATTTATATGCTATTAGGTTCATATAATCACATACGTTTTTATAATTATCTTCGTTTCTTGTTAAAATTATTGCCGGAAGATATTTGATTAATCTCTAGAAGTGAAAGGGCTATTGTGATACGCCCGTATATCCTACCCACAATTAGAAATTTTTGGCGAGATGTGACGTGAGCGAAAATTGAATCATTTGTTTTACGTGATACATTGTAATCAAGAGTTATGAAGAGTATTATTTCTTGCAAGAAAACATATTTAGACAAACAATAAACTAGTGTTACTTTGAGGTTTAAATAGTTTGAGTCTAAACTAACAAGAAAATCAGGATGTTAATCTCTTCATGCTTGCTTGAGAACCATACATGAAGAGGTAAGTTCACATTAATAAGCAGAAAGCTTCCTCCAGAAGTTACTCTTTCCCAAATATACATTCACACACACATACAGCCAAGAGAGCATAGGTTCCTATTCTTCAGAATTTAACAGAAGTCAAAAAAGAGTTTGTGGGGTTTCATCTATAATTGAAACGCATTACGTCTAATGAACTTCATTAATTTGTACACGTGAATGGCTGTTCTAACCAAGGACAGGAGAGAAAAGAAGAGGCAACAGGAATCTGGAGTGGGTACATTCAGGCATGAGACGAGGAGGAGAGGGAGGGACTAGTTCTCTTCTCCACCTTCTCCAATGGTTGTTAATTTGCTCTGCTCCAAAGCTTGCTGTGTATGCCTTCTCTGGAATGTCAAGGAGGGAAGGTGATGAGGGAGATTTGAATTCAATGGTGAAGGAATAATCTGTTTAATAGTACGTTAATGGATTACGGTGAAGAAAGCGGGGTGTGAGGCGAAAGGACCTAGAGATGTTAGAAGCAATGACACTCCGGAATTCTAACATTTCTGGATGCTTACTCTGCCACAGAAAAAGTTTTACCCAGTGAAATTTCCTTATGGGTGCATCATGAGTTGGTTTTCAGGGTCTCTCTCAGTCTCTCGAATCCAGTAGCACTTGAACTGAAAATTCATGGTGAAATAGAACCTAACGGGAAAGCGAATGTGAATGATATTATGAAATGAGTTTAGGAGGGAAAAGTCATAAAAGTGAATACTTACAGTATTTCAGATTTTCTTAACAAAATATACAGCATGTATAGCCTATGGAAATAGGATTTTTTATAGAATGTACTTCATTATAATATCCAGAGTGCAGAGTATTATTACTAAGGAAGACCTGACATAAGAAAAGTCTCGAGATAAATATTAGATAGAGGTGAATAATTTCTAAAAGAAAACTCTCGAGATAAATATTAGATAGAGGTGAATAATTTCTAAAAGAAAACTCTCGAGATAAATATTAGATAGAGGTGAATAATTTCTAAAAGAAAACTCTGGAGACAAATTAGTACTGCACGTAAATGTACTCCACATCAACATTATAAGACAACAACACTTTAGCTTACAATGAACGCTGTCCAACTTGAAAACATAGGCTTTGTAACATTTACTTATACAATCGGATTTCTTTAAATTCTTGTAAGCAATCAAAAACGTGACTTGATTTATTCACTATAGTATCACAATTACTGCAGTGTTTCTAAATCACCATTATGTTATTTGAATTTGAATTTGATTATAGAGATCTATGACTCAGAGTAGGAAAGGGTACAGGAAAGAATGAGAGAAAGAGTAAGCCATGGTCTAGCTTGAAGGTACCATCGCGACATTTGTCTGGTGTGACTAAGGAAAAACCTTTTAAATATCTCAATAAGGATGGTCGTCCTCCTGCTAATATCAGTGCCAGGTCCTTCCGAATACAAATTCAACACTCTAGCATAATGTTATGTTCTCAAATGACACGACGTCACACAATTACATATTTATCATAAATGTGTTGAGCCAAGTGTGTCATATCCTTTACATTAAACAGTATTGTTAACTTTCAAAGAAAGAAAGGGGAACATATCCTTCAGTGTATGACCACAAGGACGAAAAAAGGTTGTTCTGCCTAATCACATCGAAAGTTCTGTTCAAAAGTACAGGGAAATCAGTGTTGCCATAATATGAAATTATCTATTAACAATTTTATGAAAGAAATAAAGCAGAAAGTTCCATAATAACGAAAATCAAGTAAAGCCGAAAATTTCATAATAATACATAAATACCAAAATAGAGAACTTTTCACAAAATATGGGAGTAAATTAGGAGAAATGGATTAACAAAGATGGGGCAAGAATATGTAAAGGCCGTATAAATACTGCTTTCTCCAACCCACATAACAAAATGGGTTTGCAGCAAGCTTCCATATGCAAGCTTTCTGAAAATCTATGGGAAGCTTACTAGTCACATATTGGCAAGCCTAGCTTGGTTTAAGTCAACAATGTGGAATTATAGACTTCCGAGGATCATGTGTTTACCGTATTGACTTTATGCATGGGACTTACTTTCGATTTTCATACAGTGACCTTATTTTTTTTAAATTTTGTTTTAATCAAGGGTATGTAGTTTAATATATACAGGGTGTTGCAAAATAATACCGACAAAATTACCTCACGAGATTTCTGGTATTAAAAGAAGAAAAATTGTATAAAGCATCGAAAAGTGCACAAATGCTGGCTGCCAAAAGCGTGGGAAAATGAACTTTAGGGCTTCGTATTTCCAATAACATTAACATTAGGACTCGAGCAGCATAGTGTCGTCAAAGGCTTGAGATCTGATCTATCAAAAAAATACGTATCCAAAATGACGCAATGGTGACCCAAAGTAAATATGCGATTCTCAGAAACTCTTTGAAGTAAATTTGGCTCGAAACAAGCGTGAATGGAACTACCTTCCAGCAAGTAATAACAATTCATTTGCGCCAGGACGATATCACAAACATTTTTTTTTTTTTTTTTTGCGGAATAAATTTTAAAAAGGTACGTGGTTGCATAACGAACAAGGGTAAGAATTGCATGCATTTTAACCAAGTTTGGAAGTATTTATCAGCAAAAGAGACTAGCATTGCTCACTTGGATGTCAGTTATTACGTATATTATATTTATACATACAGAAATTCGCCTTACCTGTGTTTATTCGGACCCACTATTTGCTCCAGAGAATGTACGGAAATACCCTATTATCTTTGGGTAATTCCTTGCGTACCCATTGCATTTGAAGTCTTTGAGGGTACCGTGCCGTCTCAGTTCTACTGTTAATGATATTGAAAATATCACACACTAGAATTAATTTCTCCACACTTTCGGCAACCGATGACGCAGAAACAAAGCATTTGGACACCCACAACCTTTTTTTCTTATTTTCATGTCAGGAATCTCGTGGGATGGTTTCATTCGGTGTTATTTTACAACACCCTGTATACTATTTTTCACCTGTAATTAACTGTTTACTAAATATTATTTGAATTTCGAGTAGTAAGATTATTCATTTGAAAATTGTTTGCTAGACAAAAGGTTTTACAACACTTTGTTCCCTATTCGTTAGTTTATCACCCACACAATTGTTATTTCCTTTGCTTTTCGTTTTCGCATATAAAAGTAATAAATGCTCTTATCCAGAGGAGGTAAATGTGAGTTTCATTGCTTGAAAATGCGACAATATATCTTTCCTTATTTGTGCCTTTATTTTTAAGACAAAGGAAGGTCATTTTAGGTCTTGGAGGTACACGTTTCAGCTAACTAATGGAGTGTAGAGAAGAATCTGAGTAGGAGGAAGAGGGGGGAGGGAGGACGACAGAAAACCTTTCACTTCTGCCATCAGTGAAAGTAGGGAGGAAAATAAACAATCAGGGAAAACGAGAAAACGGGAGTTTACTAAAGCTGGGCTTCCTGCACCACATCAATGACAATGTTGAAGAAGTTAGGGAAAGGAAGAAAAGATTGGGGTGCAGAACAGAGAAAAGAACAGGAGAGGAAAGAAGGAAATAGAAGAATCGAAAGAAGAAACTTGTCTCTCGATGAAGAAAAGAAAAATCCAACCTAAATCTGAGGTATCTTAGACAAGCATCGCTCAGACGACAGATCTTGGCTTTAACAGTAGCAAAACCTTAGACTTCTCTCTCTCTCTCTCTCTCTCTGTGTATGTGTGTGTGTGTCAAACTCTTGGAAGAAAAAGCGAAAAGAAGACAACCCACGAAGAGAAGAACAAATCTTGGCGTCTCTCCCAACACCGATAGTCTCATGGTAGAAGACTACAAGGCAAGGTCTTACGGTGAGTACACGGATACAGGATGACTGGGTTTTGTACACACACACACACACACACACACACTCACACAGACATATATGCCCTCACATATACATATAAACACGTGAGAAAAACACTGGTTGTTGTTTGAAAGCTTTTTTTTTTTGTGTGTGTGTATGCAGTGACTTTGCGAAAGAATGAGACAACTTTTTCACCATACGACTTTCTCTGGATCTTGCTATTGTTCTGTGTAAATCTCTCTCACATAGAAACACACACAAATAAGAAAAGTAACTTGACAAAATACACACACAAACACAGTCATCTTGCAATGTGAAAAAAGAAAGATGTTGATCAAAGGACTGTAAAAGCTTCACCAAAGCATATATGCAGCCTGATTTTCTTCAACGTACCATAAGACAAGGACACACGATGAAATGAAAACGAGAAAAATAAAACTAAAAGCGCCAGGCAAGAACTGAGAATAAAGACAAAAAGTATTGTGTAACGGATTCTGGGAAGTGAAGCCATTTTTCCTACCCGTCAGCTATCTCTACACCGTGCCTCTGGTTTTAAAAATTGTCATTCCGAATTTTTTTGCTTTTTGTAAAAAGAAAAATATAATTTCCACGCAAGTTTCTTCACTATATAGAAAAAGCTGTGTTCTCTTTATCTACAATCTCTTCATGAATCCAAAAAATTTTTTGCATTGAAAATAACCAAAGAAACTAAGAAAACATATCTAAAAAGATGTCTCAGTAGTTACAACCTACTTCTGTTTCCCTTGCTTTAAAAGCGAGAAGAATAAAGCTTTTAGAAAAGATGTACACAGAAATTATGATAATGTTTTAAATTTCGATTTATCAGTTTAAATAAGCTGTAAAGTTTAAAGCAGCCATCTAATTTTTCTTTGATTTATCCTAAAGATCTCTTAGTCTTGTGGCAACAAAAATATTATTTTATGTACGCCCCCTCCTTCCACAAAAAGGAAAACGCAAGGTATCATAATCTGATGAGTGTAAAGTGCGCTCGATAAAGCCTTAGTGACCGGTACGAAAATTAACATCGAGAAAAATGTTGAAAATAATCAATTTTCATTTTGTTTTGTTACAGTATCTTTGGAATTCAAGTTTCTCTCAAATAAATCTTCAAGTTTCTCAAGATTCTAGTGAAAAAAGATTTTGTTTCGCTTCATTTTGAACTGTCACAAGATTTTGTGTTGTCGCGTGGGATTTGGGTTGGCTTATCTTTTCTCTATCGAGCAAATATCCAGTCTCTTTAAGCTTAATTCAGATATAAACATTGTCTTCCGGGTGTGAGCATAATACAGTCCGTAGGTTGCTCCAAAATGTACGTTAATCTTTAGCTGGGGTTTTGAGAACCACGCATCTCTTATAAAATTTATTGTATGGTCATTATAATGAGATTGGTTTCTTAATTTTATAATTCATAGACTTGTAGATTGCTATGAAAATGAGCAAAACATTTAAAGAAAGTGTATATTTACTTTTGTGCTACCCTGTATCTTCATCATATTATTTAAAACTCTGCAAATCTAGAGGTACTTCCCAACCGTATGCATCCCTGGAACTAAGAGTAGAATCATCCAGCTGCATGGTCTAGTGGTTCGAGTTGTACTGTAGGCCATACGAACTGAGGTTTTCCCAGATTTTCTTAAATTTCAACAGTGAAATTCTGTGGTGGTACATAGACAAAGGTTTTGACTGCTGCATACTCTTTCATGTTCCCGAAAGAGTGCTTGGTGTCCGTGCCTCGTCTCTCTGACATTTGACAAGATCAGGTGAAACTGACTGCCTGGGTCATAAATGTAAGTTTTTCTTAAAAAAAAAAAAAGCATATCTAGAAATATATGTACACTCTGATTCAAAGAAATTAGCCTGCGTTAAACCTTTTTAGCCAGTAAAACTGCAATATGTGGTAATCGCGAAAAATACACAATTCCAAATTTTTGAACAAAATAAAATCAGCATTCTGCTTTACACGCATTTTGATTTCTTGCTGCAACTTTTGAAACTTTAAAGATTTGTGAATCGTCCATTTTCTACGAATCTGAGTGAACATGATAAAAAAAAAATGTTTCTTATAATTGAGAAAAAATGCTCTTATCCGTCCACGAAGAAACAATTTTCTTCGAAATGAGATATCATAATTCTCATTTAATTGAATATGAGAACGAACATGCCAGTTTGAAAATAAAGTTACTGATCTTAATGAAATGAGAATGTTCATTTCGAAGAAAAATATTCTCAGTGCACAGACAAGTTTTTTTTTTTTTTTTTAAGAAACACATTTCTCTCATCGTGTACTTTAAGATTATCACAATATTCTTTTGTTGATACTTTAAATAAATCGTTTTTGGGATGTTTTAAATGTTAGAACACAACACACCAATTCCAAAAGTGGTTTATCTAAAGCCGAAAGCAGAACAAATCCTCCTTTTTTTTCTTTTCTTTTTTCTCGTTTAATCGAGTTCACTGGAATTAAGTTAGTTCTAGCGTAGGAAGGTTGAATAAATTAAAGTCTTGCCTTAAGCAAAGATAAATTTCCATTATTTGTCCTTCTTATGAAGGAAGGAAGTTTTAATTGTTTCAAGAACTCTTTGTATTTCCTATCTATCCGAATCGTATCTGTTAATCATTGAACGTGTTTTCAGTAGTTGTAATCTTTGGTAAGAGACCGATTTCACTCCTAGAAAATTGGTAACTAAAGGTCATAGGTTAATGGATCTCACTGTTGTAACGCCCGGACAAGGCAGCAGTTCTATTGATATTCTCAAGAGGACAACATTGACTATACTATTCTGCTATGTGTATCGCGTGTGTGTTTAGCTGCGCCATTTCGCAGTTCTTTAAGATAGAAAGGTGTAATTACTATATCATTACCGAAGTGGACGTATTACTAGTGTGTAACCAAGATTGAATTCTAGGCTTAATTACTCCCTTTCTCCCAGGAAGGTAGTCGCAAGGGGATGTCATCAGTTTTCTATAGAACGTTGTATACATCATTTGACAACACATTTTTTAAAAACAAATACAATTTGCTGCTATTACTTAAACGCAGAACAAAACCAGTAATACCGTTCATTTTTTTTTATTGCTTTTTCTTCTCACACAGTGAAGACAAATTCTATGCATGACCTAAATCTCCCCCTTTCAGAACAGAAAGTTTCTTTCCCTCTTCATGTTCGTTTTTTTTTTTTTTTTTGGTCTTGCTGTGTTTCCGGTTGTGAGTCCTAGCCTTTCATTCTTGTTAATCCGAATCCCTTCGTTGTCTGAATCGATTCTTGGATCATGTGTTGTCGCTTGGATACCTACCCAGCTTCACGGAGGCTTTATCTCGTTCTTCCACTTCTTTTTTTGAAGGGGGTCGGATACCATTTTCTTTTTATTCGTTTTGTGTTTTTTTAAAACTTCCTTTCAATGCTATTGTCTTGACCTCTTCTTTCTTCTGCAAGCACGTGGAATTCCATGTGAATTTGTGTATGTGTGTGTGTGACAGTGCGCGTGTATCTCACTTTTCTTTTATCATTACAATAGTTAGAAACGATGATGCAAACAAATATCGATACATAATTTCAGAAATCTTTACATGCTCGTGTTTTAAACTTGTTTGTAACTATGACCTAGTATTTCAGTTATTGTAAATTTCCCCATTTTTCACACTAAAGGACATTTATTAAAGAGGTTCGGTGCTGAAATCAGTAAACGTATGTTTAGAACTGTATAATGTGAACAAAATGTCTACAAGAAGTGATTTAGAAATTACTTCTTCTTCACTTTTTGTCCATGCTTCTGCTTCACTTATTTCTGTTAATTGACTTATAAATACATACGCTTTTTGTACACTTCGCACTAATATTTGATCCTCGATCTCGGAACGTTGCAGTTGAAACTGGCATCTGATTATTTGGGTGCACTCTTGTGGACAAAGTTTGAAGTTAGGTTCTCACATGATCCCCCTTGTCAGAAATAAAAGACATAGGAAACATTTAAATGTCAATTTTAGAAGCATCATCACTTCTCGACCCCAAAACTGACAGAAAATAAGATAGAATATGTTCAAAAACTTATAGTAAGTGTACGGTACCCGAGATTACTTTGATAAAGGAACTATATCAATGAGAAGGGGGGAAAAACAAGTCAATATTAGGTGAATCTTGCAAAGCGTGATTGTATTGACTTGTTTCTCTCCTAATTGATATAGTTCCTTGATCTAAATAGTCTCGAACTACCATATTATTTTGTTTTTGCAGTGGAGTCCTTTTTGCTCTTTTTCAGACTATCTGTACTATTTTTTAAACTTAAAATGCGTCTGTAAATTACATCCCACCTCTTTAATTATATCCTCGGGACGGGCGTAAACCATAGTGCTGTTACCGCCCGTATAATTACACCTTATATTTCAATTTTATCCTTCAACTAACAATTTTTGACCAAACAATGTTCTAAAGTGGTTTAGTTCCATCTTTCTTATTATATCTAGTATCTCCCTTTCCTTAGCGACTCTCTCCATGAAATTGTTTACTCTAACTTTTGTAAAGAAACAATTTTCTTCAAGGTAATTTCTAGATTCATAGATCGAAAATAGCCAATCTTCTTTTAAATCTTATTCGTAGAGCGCACATTTCTGGTATATGTGATGTAAAAATGCTTACAAAGCACTTAATCAATCTTTTCCCCAGTTCTTTGCTCATTGATCTAATGAAAATTCTTTCCTTCTTCTCTCCAAATGTGATCTTTACAATTCCTTTTCTCGCTATCTTTTTTTTTCTCGCAATTTATTCTCATTTTCATTTTTTTCGTCATGGATACTTTTCTTATTTTTCACCTTTAATACACATTACAGTTGTCTTTATACCAATCACCGTTCTTTTTCTTTTCTTTACATTTTAATCTGTTCTGATTTTCACATCTTCTTCAAAATATCTCTCCACGCAGCATAGGTATAATCCCATTATATATATCAGGAATAGTCTTCAAGGAATAGGAAATTTACATGAAATATTCCAGGAAGTTCCTGCTGCCTATGCAAGATATTATTAGAACACAACACTGTCAGCTTCAAGACGATTTCAGAAACATTTATTTTGTTTATTAGTTCTTCAACTTAAAATTATTTCTACATCAATTTAACCCTTATTGCGGTAAAATACATGAGTAGCGTGCATCTTTTTATATTCAAGAATATTTTCATTCCCTGAGAATATATAAGAAATATGCATATTCTTTCAAGATGCCAGGTTTTATGTTTCTGGAGAATATTTCCGGTATATTTCAAAAGCATCTTTGGAATATTGAGAGTTAAAACGGAATATTCCTATAATCTATGTTGTGCTATCTTGTCTTATTATATTATATAGTTATTAAGATTTTGTTATGAATTTACCTGAGTTTCAATGTTGTAAATAACACGAGAAATATGTACTTTTAATAAATTAAATTTTTAAAAATACAGTGAGATGGACAAAAGGGAATTTTGCTGTTGGTATTAAATCTAAGTCTACTGCATGATGACTATTTGCTTTGTCACAAATTAAATATTAATGTCTTAAAGTTACAATACGATGTTTAGTGTAAATATTATATTACACTATCTTCGTATAAAAATTACTGTATACATATAAAACGATAGCTTATAACATAACTGCCCCCCGCATATTAAAAAAAAATGAGTATACATGTAGAAAACAGTTGAAACGAAGCATTTTATGTTTATAAAAATGTAATTTTAGTAAACGTTTAGGTAATAACATTTAAATAATAGCCGTACTATGATTTTAATTGTATATTTAGTACTTTGCACATTATTTGCATACACTAATAAAAGTCTAGAATGTTAGAAACTACAAAAACAAAAGAAAGAACATCAAAAAGTCTTAATGTGATTTTAAACAAGAAGACATTATGAAAAAGAAACCACGAATCTTCTATTCATGGCGAGATATCTCATCGGAATACTTATACAGTAACCAACAGAGACAACGAACGGACACGAAAAGAATTGAAAGAGAATAAAAGAGAATCGTTTTAATAAAAAAGCAGAGCAAGAATAAAAGACACAAACAGTTTTCGTTTCTTGAAGTTTATTATGATGTATGTTGGGTTTTGCTGTTATCTTGGAAGTCCCGAAACAGCATTCAAAGTAGTTGGAGAACACGCTACTTTTATAGCTCCCAAAAGATGACCTATGAAACAAAACAAAAAAGTTCAACTAAGTTTTGACGCTCATCCCGTTCCACAAACATTTCGCTTTTCTTGCTTGTATCTTCCTCAAAATAAACTTAGTTCTATCCTTCCCCTTCCTTCTACCAAAACTTCCAAGCAATCCCCATTCCTCTCCATACACACATATCCTCTCGTCTCTACCCTCACTGACTGAAGAAGAAATTCAGTTACCAAAAACCTTTCATGCGTGAGCTCTATTTGACCATAGTTGAATTATCTAGGCTTCGATTCCCTTTTTCCCTATTAATTCAGGAACTTTACAAGGGGTGGAGAAGTGATGCTGTAATAGAGTTACGCTTCAGAGACTTTTTCATTTTGCCCTCCGCTTTCATTTACTTTGTCCTACTTTGTCTATCTCCCCCTCCTTTCCCCCGCCTTTCAACTAGCACATCCTGGGAACTTCATTTTTGATGAACTAAAAGCGTACTCATCCAGTATCTTTGGTTTAAGGAAGAAAAGGAAATATTTCCAAAGACGCTGTTCACGTTTTGCGAAGGGAAAATTAATACATTGATTTCAAAGACGGAGTAAGTTTTTAATGAACACAAATTTTGATTAATATCAGACACGAAGTTCAGAATTAAGGAAGACTTTAAAACACTACTTATCATACCACGTAGATGTGACTCTATAAACGTTTAAATTAAAGTCCAAGAACTGATTAAGGCTAGTTGAAGTGAGTTATAATCCTGATCGATCCGGACAAAATTTATTGCATGGTATTTCAACCATCAACACAAACGAATACTCTGATAATTTCTTCCTAATTTTTCTCCAAATAAACTTAGTAAGGCAAGTTACTTTTGCATTAATTCTCTATAAAGAAATATTTTAACTATTTTTTTTTAATATAGCTACTAATTATTTTAAGCCAATTTTCCTTCAACATTGTATTGTTTTTGACATGAATGTTCGTGGAAAACTAAGTCAGTCTACTTTTTATTACCGCATTTACACAAATATAAGCACTTTATTTTTTTTAAATGTATTACTAAAATTCTTGAGATGTGCTTATAATCACATAATACATTTTCCGACAAAATGATATAAATAGACTGGAAGGCTCGGGCTCCAAACCTCACCCAACATTCTGAGATATATAAAATAGATAAAGGTACTAATTCTATCAGAATACTATCTAGTGGTTAGACACTTTTATCGTCACTGGTTAGACACTTTTATATAATAAATAGATTCTCAATACTAAGCCAAACATTTTAGGAGGCGCTTATATTAGAGCAAATTCGGTATACGTTAATAGATGAAGCCGGAATTTAATTAGATAAGATAGTGAATCATTAATTATCATCAGTTAAAGCCATTTGGGTTAATTATTTGGCTGTTCAGTGTTTCATTGTTGTGAAAATTACTTTCGTTTTTATTTGTAAGTTATTTAATAATTAACTCCGTAAGTTACAATAACATTGTTATAATAATCATATAAATAAAGACATTTGAATATTTTTATATAATTTGATACCGTGGGATTTTAATGGTCCTCGGTTTACAATCGAAACGTATGTGTTCATCGAAATAGGGTTTCCGAGTCTCTCGCCATCTATTGAATGGAAATGAAACTAACAAAAGAAAACAATTTCTCAAACTAGTAGACTTTTCATTAAGTCTGCCTTGACACTCGCGTTTAAGGAGAGCCCATATGGAAACAATGTCTCTGTGCAAATCGCGTGTGCAATAAAAAAGACAGCACCGTACCTGACTTACCTAACCTCCACGTGCTTTTGGTCACTACTTTTATTAAATTTCCTAATGAGTATATACATAAAAAAGAAAAACGATTTTTTTAAATAAAAAAAAATATGTGAAAGTTACTACGCCAGAATTCGATCCCAGGACGTCTGGATAAGCTTTTCGATACGTTAACCACCATACCAAGCTAGGAATTTCGGAACAAGCGCTTGTGAGCATTACTCATAGTTCAAGGAGCTCTGTGCTTTCGCGAGAGTGGGTGACGCCTTGTTTCCATAGGCTTCCCTTACAAGCTGGTGCCTTGACTATTATAATTATCAACTCTCTCCCTAAGTGGATGACTTTCAGTGTATCCCGTCACTCTTCAAGTATCATTGAAGGATATTTTTTGTAGACGACTTTGAATGTCATTAGGATATCGGACTAACTATCCAACGTCGTAATTTGTACGCGTAGAACATTACATCTATATATTAAAAAAGTTTGCTAGAAAAGGCTTTGTCCAGTCCATCCGTCCGTTCTACTACACCGATTTTCATCATTCTTTTTTTTAATGTATTTCCGGATTATCACATAGATGAGCCATCAAGAAGTCGCATTCCTCTCCGTCAAGTCTGAACTGAAAGAGAAGTGTTTGAGTGTTCTCCCATACACATAGAAGAGTCTGGTTACGATAAAGGGGGCGCAGCCCCCAAATCTTACCAAGTTAAGGGCGCAGCCCGCCACGTGGGAGCGAGTATTGTTGAATGGCCCAATGACTGTTGCCAACATATTATATTCACCCCGCAAAAACGGGCGGGAACTTTTGCTCGTTTTCCTTGAAAATAGTTCCTCCAATCAGACTATTAATAGTATCAGGACACGTCATTTTTCGAAAACTTTAATGTTTACGACTGAAAAAGAAGAGGGACAGGATTAATCTTAAGAAGCTGAGGAATGCAGATATATCCAAACAAAAATTATTTTAAAAAGGAGTTAAAGAAGACGAGACTGGGTTGAGGTCTTTAAATTGCCTGGTACAAAGCTCGCTGATTTGACTTGACTGTCAAGGATTTTGCCTTCACCGTCCACTAGATTGATTCCTCTTTCTGAAACAGCGAACGTTCTTTCACTTTCCTTCCGTCCATTTTTTTCTTTCTTTCTCTTCCCCCTTCTCTCATTCTTTATTTCTATTCTTCTCTCGGCAACTTTAGATTCGATTCGCGTTGACTGAAATGTGGTTTCCTGACGCTTAAATCTATCTGACATATTACAGAACTACATGCGATATTCTTTTCTTTAGTTTCCTCTTTGCCATCTTCCTTCTTCCATTTCTTCTTTCACTTTCGTCCTTATTTCTCCTATGACGTTTCTCTTAATTTTACTTGCTCTTTCTTTTCTATCCTTTGTATGTATCCTCCTTCTTCTGTCCCTTAGGCTTCGTCTTGTAATGTAGAAATTAAACTCTAAGGGAAATATTGCACAAATTCAAATTGTTCTTCGTTGGTTCAAAAATATCTTAGCGAAATATCTCATAGATCTTAAACGCATTGGGCTATAGTTGATTCGCAGATTGGCTCAACAATTAACCATAAGGTTGAGATCAGGATCTAGAGCGGGCCACTTCTCAGCCAACATGATTCTTTTCATACCATCGCATAATGGACACCGCTCACGGCACTTAAAATACCACGCGGGTCTCACGTTGACTATGTCTTTCTTCAGTCACCGGGAGGAACGTTGAATAAGACCTGCACAGCTACCTTCCCCTCACAGGGATATCCTAAGATAGTTGAGGACACGGTCTGACTGTAGCCTAAGAAATTGTAAGCCCACAAGTATAGAAATAGATTGAAAATTTCAGACCTTTTAATAAATCAGAGGTGAAAAAAACATGTTTTAGAACCGAGATACCGTAGCTCAGTTGGTCAAGTGTTTACTTAAAAATCGGAAGGTCCTGTGAATGATCAGAGCGGCACAATTTAATCTTTTTCGAAGCGAAAAGATTACATTGAACAGCTCTAGAGTGCGAAATTGTGGAAACACAGAGGGTATCCTCCCACTACAGATTTCGAGACCAATATCTCCCAGATCTTGGGGTGGCGGAGAGATTACAGCACTCGCTTTCTTTGGCCGTGGTCACGGACTCAGTTCCCGACGGGGTCCATTGAATACAGTGGTTCGGTGCCAACTTTACCAAAATCTGTAGGTCCAGTTTGTAGAAGTTCATCAGCTCGTTTAGGACGTTAATAAGAATTCAGTCAGTCTACATTCCTATACAGATTTTACTAGGCAGGCATACTAAAATGACATGGCCTCAGTATTTCATTCCATTTCAACACCCCAAACGTCATTCATAACCTATACAGTCGTATTAACTTTCAATATTATTTTCTTTCACCTTGGAGATAGATTTGGATATACGTTGCCGTTCACCGTCCAATCATATAAAAAGTAGCAATTCTTTTTAACAGTGCTTCCATTGTCTTCATCAATGCCCTGGGCGAAAAAATATCTGCACTTGTCATACTAACCCATACCATTGTGTTGAGATTTAAATTAATTTTATCATAGTAAATGTCATCATCAGTATCATAAAAGATCCTTCCTTTATCATTATGAACACAGATCTTAATGACCTCAAAGTTAGTCAATATTAAGGCTCAATCCAAATGGGTTTTCCCGCCTTTTTCGTTTTACGTAAATTATTCAAATTTCAGTGGAGGAAAACAGAAATTAACTTTCACGGGCCAAAGTTCGTTTCGTCCTTCAATAATGAGTACAATTAGTTTTAATAAAATATTAATAGTAAACTCAGGATTGTGTGCAGACACTTTTGGGACAGAATAGTGTCCCAAAAGTGTCTGCACACAATCCTGCAGTTACTGCTTCGGCGCCCGAGGCAGGTGCCTCACTCTCACTACGTCACTGATTATTCTTAATATTCTAAATGAGCAGTTTAGCTTTCAAGGACGGAACTAACAATTTGTTAGTAAAGTGGACTCCGAACCACTCACACAGTGGACTCCCACGGAAATTGAACCCGTGACCTCACGCACAGAAAGCAATCATGCTAATTGTAATATGAAACTGAAATTTCCTTTTTCATTTGTGATGATCACTTGAGATTAAGAACGGAATTCAAGCAGTTGAAAGAAACTGGATGGGTCTGGTGTGGAAGTTGCGAGTTCTATAGTTCAAAATCTCCCTGCTTTAGAGATCGGAAATTATAATAGTAACCTTGTTGGGTTTCTTTACCAAAGCCTCAGTCAATCTGTTAAAAGTATAGCAAAAAAAAAAAAAAAAAAAAATGATGAATGACAGCCTCGGTTTCTTTTGCCCCATTCTCTCAGTCATTACTTGGAGTCAGGGATTCCGCCAGAATTTTCAATTTGGGGGGTGTAAAGTCAAAATTGGGAAGGTGTAAGTAGAGTTTTATATGGTTTCTATGGATTTTTGACCGCAAACATTTTAGTGGGGGAGGATGTTGTCGAGAACTTGGGGGGTGACACCCCTACAGGGGAGTTTGGCGGAATCACTGCTTGCAACTCAGTATTCAAAATCAACATACATATATTTAGGCAGTTTTCTTTAAAAAGTACATGGCTTTTACCGTAAAACCTAATTTGTTTAAATTCGGGAGTTAGCGGCGTTAACAGAGGACGGAAATCTTTCAGTGTCATTGATTAAAGTGAAGGTAAATAAATTATATGGACGCTAACAGTTCTATGGCTTACGCCCGTCTTGATACGAGGTGGCCCTTATCTTCGTCACGTCTAAACTTAACTGTAAAGCATCGCCGGCTACGATCTCTTAGCGCCTTCGCACTTCGTACTCGTAGTATCTATTGCAGCGAACAAGTTTAGTTGATCTTTTCCCCGCTGTGGCGCTACTTACAGGCAATGGACAGTTTGACAGAAAATAATTATCAGTATGTAACTGAATGTAACTTTAACAAGTTTACTGTACTGTGGTTAAGTAAAAAAGTTTTCATATGAGTCGTTCACTTGCGACATGTGTAGGCAACAGTTTCACAAAAGTCCCTTTCGTTTTATAATGAAATTATGCTGATTAATTTTCCGAATATCTTGAATTCTTACAGAATAATGCTTAAGAAACGAATGTTTATGGTAAGAAATTAAAAAAAAAGTAGTTTGCAGTA
>JAGDQP010027798.1:3075-20937 GCA_022664845.1 Lepisma saccharinum
TAAATTTATTATTATTATTACAAAAATATTCTTCCCTTTTCATTTATAGTCTGTTTGATTAATGGAGATAATAAGTTTGTGTATAGTTGTGTATTGGACAATAGCAAGATTTCTATGCATTTCATATGACAAGATGTCAATGACATTCCGGAGTAACACTGCAAGGTTACTATCGATTGCATTGCCGTAAAATACAAAATCTCCAATACGTCAGGGATGTTTAACCTAAACTGGTACAGCTCCCAATCGTGGATTATTTTATGAATTATTTGATAAGAATGAAAATATCCTCCTGAGGTTATGACCAATGGCCCCAATTTCTAGAGTAATTGAATTGGGCGTGCTAGAGTAGCGTAGCTATCCTAACAAGAAGTATTACCACTACTGGCTCCATTACTATGTAAAATAAGATACCCTCCCGAAGGTTCCAATTTTATTTACTTACTCAAAAATAGCTAGCAAAATACTGCTTCCGTAAGGAAAAGGGGTACACGAAGTACTCCTAGGGATTACAATATGCAATTCCAGTCACAGGTTCAGTTCTAATTTCAGTGCGGAGGAGGGAAGCAGGGAGGTCGGAATCATTAGCCGTAATGGGTAGCACTACATTACCATGGATTGTATATTGCCCTTTAGACAGCTACATCATGTCTTTCGTCCAGAAACAAATGGCAAAACAATTCTTAAGTAATTTAAAAGATAAAAATGTTATTTTCGTGTTAATACGTATTTTTTCCGGTCAGTCTTTGAAAATTGTGCAATAATGTGCTACTGTCTCTCGAGCACTAACATCAATAATAATAACAACAATAATAAACGAATGAATGAATGTGTTATTATCGTGCTATGAGCAGCTTGTACGCCAAGATAGCACACATCAGAGATACACTACTTATTACACAACTGCAATAATATAAAAATAATACAATTTATTAAAAAAAATATATCAGTTCAGAATTTAGTACAATTGTTATTAACCTTATTACAATATAGTGTTAAAAGTTAAACATAAAAATACAATTTAAGAGTACATTAAAATATATTCTGATTAGATACAAGCTATAAAGCATAGTTCTAAAGTCACACAAATGAATAAAGGAAAGCGCGTTAATATTGTTGAATGATTAAGAAATAATAGTATATTATAATTAAAACAATAAATTATACTAAAATGTTATTCTACTTTCATATTCAAGGCCTGTAATTTCTTGCAGAATAGTTGTAGTGATCAACCATATTGGCTAAGATATTTTGTTTCTTTCCATGTTAATAAGAAATTTGTAAATCCTAAAATTCTGTGTTGGCACTTGAAAACCCATCTTTCCTAATAAAAATGAGCTGCGAATTTTATTTGCTAAAATACCTTCAATGAATTGCTTATCAGTAATTTGTCTTCTGCTGTAAAGAGGTTCAAGCCCAAGAAAATTACACCAATATTCGTAACGATACTGATAATATGGAAACCCAAACTTGAAACATAAAATTCTAATAAAGAATTTTTGAATTGATTTAATTTTTACTTTGTTGTTTGTGGTGTCTTGGTGTCAAATTATTATTCCAAATTCAAGTTTCGCTCTAACAAGCACTTTGTATAATAGAGTGTACTTTTGTGGTCTTTGCCCCATTGATTGAATATATAGCCTATTTTCTTTCTTTGACTCTTGCGTTAAAATGTCTGTGTTCATTAAATTTACCTTTAGAGTCGAATATAATACCTAGATCATTGGTAGTTTGCACTATATTTATAACGTTACCCTTCACACTGTAAGTACTTGCAATGTAATTCATTTTTCTGGTAAAGCTTATAGCATTTGTTTTCTTTGTATTTACTTCTATTTTGTTGTTATGGCACCATTCGGCTACCGCATTAATATCTTCCTGTACTCTTACTGTCATTACAACTTGTAATTTTACCAAGTAATTTCAAATCGTAAGCATAAAGTAGGAGTGTAGAATAATTTACCCTGCTGCACAGATCGTTAATGAATATATTAAATAATATAGGGCCGAGTGGTGATCCTTGCGGAATACCATTACCTACTTTTGCTGAAGTAGACAGATATTTATTGAACTAAACCTAATAAGTCCTGTGATTTAAATATGACTCAAACCATCTTATGTATCTCATACTTCTTAACGTGTTTAGCAGAATCGAATGATTAACAGAATCAAAGGCCTTTGCAAAATCAAGATATATATTACGTCACATTGTGAGTTAGTATTAATACTCCCTTGTATCTGGATAGTTGCGTGGCTCAAATTTGTGACTATAGATTTACCTGGTAAGAACCCATGTTGATTATCATGAAATTATTCCTTCAGGTTAAAGTTTTAATGTTCAGCAATTATGGCTTCGAATATCTTTGCACATCCACTGAGAACCGCAATGGGATGTAGTTTGTCAATTCGACTTTGTTACCTGACTTATGAATTGGTACTATTATTGCTTTTTTTTTCATATTTCCGGGTAATAACCCTGCTGTAAGGATTTATTGAAAACATGTGCTAATATTGGTGCTAAGTAATCACCAGAGCCTTTTATAATATAATTTGGTATTTTGTCAGAACCTATACTAGATTTTGCTTCAAGTTTTTTGATATGCTTAACTACATCTTCATTCGTAATAACAGGCATGTCAATATTATTTAGTTTAATACAATTATCTAACTCATTTTCTTTGTATGTACTGTTTAGATTGAAATTTCTAAAGAAGTAATCTTTGAAGGTTTCTGCAATTTCTGAGGCATCAGTAATAAAACTATTATTGATATACCTTTCTCTGTTTTAGATCTATTATACTGTAACCAAAAAAATCCCGAGTCACCCCTCAAACTATTTTCTAGGTCTGAAAAGTAGTTATTTCTAGCTACATTGTACATTTTTTTCACTTGTCGCCTTAGGGAAGCATACATAATATACCAGACTCGCAAGCCAGTTTGTTTGAATTTCACATAGTATCTCGCTTTTTTATTTATCAGTCTTTTTAACTCTTTAATTTCCAGGGATCTCTATACACACTTTTGGTTTTGTTTACCGGCATTTTTGGTACATTCTTATCTAGGCTATTGTATATTTGAGAGTACGAACTATCCGCAAGCCCTTGTACATGAGTTTGTTTCTCATAATTCCTCACAATAATAATAATAAGACAACACACTTTTAACATACATATAGTGATTTGGTTCGATGTTTATTGCCACTTTTAGTCCTTGGCTATAGTTTAGCAAGCATTTCTTTCAAGTAAACATAACGAATGACGTAACCAAAACTAATATTAATAGAACTAAATTGAATACACTTTAAATACCATAAATAAACGAGTAACATAGCAAAACGATGAAAAGCAGTTAATCAGGTGACCGTGTAATAGCAAAAAAAAAAAAAAAAAAAAAAAAAATCCGTCAAGCTTGCTCAAGGCCAGGCTCGTTGAGCAAGCTGATCAGCAAGCTCGGTAGTGTAATAGCGCAAAGTATACTCGAGCTTTCTCGACAGCAAGTTCGTTGAGCAAGCTGATCAGTAAGCTCGATACTGTAATAGCGCCTTAAATCTATTGTGAGAATACCACCCGTTCGCAGACGTTATCATTACCAATCACTCTTAGGGCGCTATTACACTGTCGAGCTTGCTGATCAGCTTGCTCGCCCGAGCTTCCTCAACGAGCAAGCTCAACAGTGTAATAGTGCCTTACACTTACGAGCTTGCTCGTCAAGGAAGCTGATCAGCAAGCTCGACAGTGTAATACCCAAAAATCCGTCAAACTTGTTCAAGGGCAGACTCGTCGAGCCAGCTTATCAGCAATCTCGATAGTGTAATGGCACCATTAGTTTGTACACAGGAAACTTCTTCAAGAGGTTAAATTGGAAGAAAATTTCTCTTTAGTAGAATTTTGGAAAAGGAAAGGGCAAAAGCATTACAAATGGGCAAGGTTAAACTTGATCTAAGGAAACTGCGGTATGAACACTACTAACGATAAAATAAAAGAACCTTCTGAAAACTACCTGAAGAAAATCATTAAATGTCTAATCTAAAGTACCTTTGTGCTTCGACAGCAGCTACATCGACACACAAGACGCACTGTAAAGAAATCGCTGATTTTATGGTGAAATCACTGACAACACGAGTGTCAATGTTATCACCGTAAACTTCTCGCTATTATACCGTAAATATGTACAGTGATACCACCGTTATCACAACGATTACTGAAGTGCGATTTTTCTACAGGGATCAACCGTTAATTTTATAGTCACATCATCGTTTCTTTTTTGGTGATATCACTGGCAGTGATTTCACCCTAAAAGAAACGACGATATAATTTAACATGCTTCATTCCTGTAAAAATATTGTTTATGCTTCAATAACCGTTGTGAAAACGGTGGTATCACTGTACCGCGTACAACATAATTATTTACGGTATAGTGCCGTTAAATTAACGGTGATGACTGACGCCCGTGTTGTCAGTGATTTCATCGTAAAACCGCCGGTTATTTTTTGTTACAAATGTACGACGATTCAAACTATTGCCATACGAATTCATTTGTTATATATAAATCTGAGACGCTGGCCATCCCATTAGATCACAAATATATGCACAATGTGCCAAAGTGAGTGTATTCCCTTATTTACGTGAGATCACGTAACGACATTCCTAGCAAATACTTCTGAGAATATTTAAAGAATACAGTAGCTTCAAATTTCTGAAGTATCCCGAAAATTCCATAACTATCTCGAAAGAATAAACCATCCTATACAGATTTGTATGCATTTATCCCATAAATTCATACATTAGTACTACTATATGTTCTACGCGTAACTACATGTATCAGCAGCGCGTATTCTAAGATATTCCACGAATGTTCCATTGCCATCACAGGAATATTCGTAATAGATCTGTAAGAAATATCTGTGGTTCGTGTTGGTAAGAGGGATGAACATAAAATTTAACTTGGTTCGCCTTATTTCAATAATATTAGGATTAAGTATTCAGAATACGATAGTAACGTTCCATAATGTAATGAATGATCTATACGACCTAAAAAGACATTTTATTGCAATACACCTGGATTATACGTTTGATCTTCCGAGAAATTTAGTTTTATAGCTTTTGTGAAAGGAAGAGGAATACTTGTGTTTAGTATAGAAATAAATCAAATATTTTTCACCTATCTCTTTGTATATAAGACCATAATAAAGATATTATCTGTTTGTTCAGTGTTCTTAGTCAATAAGTCATAAAGTAAGAGATCTATATTTACTCACAAACTAATCTACATTTGAATAAGTGACCTATTCACCATAATTAATGGTATCCACGCTTATTGAGTTGCATGCAAAGCTAGAATGCAAATCGCGATGATTCATCTTCTGCCGGGAATCTCATAAATTCCCATTCAATGCCGTAGAATAAACAAGACAATCATTATCTCGGATTAAGATCTATCAATGCAAACTAAATAATCTCGCTTCGCCCTTTTAACACTATCCATTTATCGACACAGTATAAGAAAACGAATCCCTTATTTTCAATTAGCTGATAACCTGAGGAAGGCAGAACAGAACGTGTGCAATATATGGCTGTCCTGTCATGCAACAGTATTTAATTCACTTCCACCATACACAGCGCTCTCTCTCTCTCTTGGATAAGTAAGGTGTAGGAAAATTGCTCGATTTGTTAGAGGGAGTAGTTGCAAGCGTTCATACAGCAGCAAACACAGTATTCGTGAACATAAATCTCAGCTGCAGCTTTATTACCTGAGACTCCGCCCACTTAGAGGCATTACCAGAAGGTTATAAAGAACATTATACATGCCCCAATGGTATTTTTTAAAAAAACAGGAGGAGGATTCCTGTAGAACTGCCCCGATTTCACAGTTAATTATGGACTGAATTCAGTATAATCATCCAAAAGAAAATATTTTTAACGTATACTATTTATTTCACCTTATATCTACTACAAAAACTGAATCGAAAGTTGTTCGTATTCAACAATGCTTTGTATGAAGAAAAACACATTCTGAACATTGGTCTAATTTTCTTTTCTTTTCTTTAATTTTTAATATATATATATATATATTTTTAAAATATTTTCTTAGTTTGTATTTCAGTATAATACCTTTTGGAGAACACAACTTTTAGGGAAAGGAATTGGCAATCATATATGGGACACAATAATGTCTTCCACTGTTCGCTCGCTAGACTGATAACTTCAGAAACGTTGTCAATAATGCCGAGCTAAGCGAAGATTAAATCCACTCATTTTCATAATTTGTACCTAAAATCTTCCTAGTGTTTCCCAATTTTCTGATTTCTCCATCCCCAACACATCAATTATTTTTTCCCGTGCTTTCCTATCATCTGTTTTCCTCTATTTCCAGCCTATACTTGTTTCAATTTATGACTCAATTTATTTCAATTTACGCCGCTATAAATATGGCTGAACTGCCACATGCGGAGATACCTTGGAAGTGCGCTTCTATTGTCCGTCGTGATTAAGGGTTCAATTCCCACAGGGGTCCATTCAACGGAGTGGTTCGAATTCCACTTTACCAAAAACTGTAGATCCAGTTCTTAGAACTTACCAGCTTGTTTAGGACATTAATAAAAATTGAACCCTATTTTCTGTATTCTCAGTCCCAGCAGGCTAATGCGACATGGTCACAGAATATTCGTCATGGCCGTTACCTTCTCATTGTTTCCTTTCAAACAATAATCCACGAGAAGGACTGTCTCAAGACCGCAAAACTCTTAGGTGGCAAAGGTGCACTAGCAAGTGAATATTGTCTCATGTAATCATACCCTTTGTTTAAAAAAAAAATCCCGAAGCAAGAAATATCTCAGTCGTGTGTGTCCCTAGATCTTTGTGCAATACAGGGTACTAACTTATTCTGTAAGTCATAAAAAAAAGGCGGATGATAAATTTTGTGAGTTTAAACAATATGGAATCGAAGTTCTATGCAGTTCAAAAATAAGTCACACTTCTTGTCTATCACAATTTATATTGGTCTAGTTCGGAAATATTGTGGTCCTATCCGGACTTGAAAATTTTTCCCGGTTGCCATTGTGTTTGGATTTGAGTGTACATTACATAAATGAACTGTAGACATGTCAGAAGTTCTATTTGCAAAAAAAAAAAAAAAAAAAAAAAAAATCAACATGTAAAACAACCATCATTTGTTACCAGTCTAATGAAATGTTAGGCATCTTAATTACATGAAAAATATGTAACTGTCTACATGTAGACAGTGAGCTATGGCATCGCTACTTCACGTAAAAATATCACACAAAAAAACGGCACTTGTAACGTTTGACATTTTTACCCTTGAAATAAATTAATAAATTAGCGAACGTGACTATGAGAAAAAAGGTACAAAAGAAATATTACTAAAAAATATCCAGATGTTGAAACGTACACATTCAAGTTCAAGAACGTGAAAATAAAGGTACTGCTAAAAAATGTTATAAAAAAAAGCATTAGCTGAACAATGTCACGCATACTCGGAATGCCATATAAAATAAGTGCAGGTAGTTCTCGCTTTAGTTGGAAAGTCTGCCAAACAACGCTTTTATCCGTCACAATGAAGCGGAGCCATTCATACATAAAGATTATTATTTTCTCTTGTTGTTGTTCACATTTCCTGCTTTTTTTCTTTCCTTTTCTTGTTACTGTTTCTGCTTTGTTTGGTTTCGTGTTTATGCTTTTTTTTTTAAGGAATAGTAATTGCCTTGTTTATGGCATCATTTGCATGCGTAAATGTCGGAGACCACATACTTACTCAATAAATCAATATCAAAATGTGGGACGAAATTTGACAGTTTGCCAGTGTTGTGACTATTGCCGTGGAAAAAGAGAGATGTAATACCGACGGTAATACACTGTTATTTCTTATTTCCTCTCTGTTTGCGTTTACTAACGTTTAACTTAAGGGAAATTGTTATGATGACATGAAAAGAGCATTAAACCCAATTCAACATTTGTCATACGCATAAAGTACACTCTTCGAATATTAAGAAATATAGGTTTAGGAAAGCCACAATATTTGCTTAAAAGTAAATAAAATCTACACTGTAAATAATGTGAACTTCTTTACATTTTAAATTTATCGTTTTCACATTGTTTCGATTCTAAAACGTTGAATTCTAAATTTTCTCTAACGTGGTCTACTATAGGTAACCTGAGTGCTGTAACGTTACATGCAACTTAACATGGATTCAATAATAAATTCACAAGAGAACCGCGAAATTAAGAAAAGCATCAATGGCAATAATCACACACGTACAAGTTTTCTTAGAGTTTAAGTTCAAGCACTGTTCGGGAGACCATCCAGATCGTTTGTATAGAGCGTGAACGTTCATTCTTACCCCGTACTCTCTTGTCCCGGCACCATTATTCTTCACAACAATGCCCGTCAAGGTCTATCTTGACATGTGTTCCTCTCGTCAACTATGCTAACAACACACTCAAGAACACAACGTTTCTCAGGAATATTTGCAACCTTCAACCTTGAACAGAAATGAAATTATCAACACATACTACAGAAACTTTGCTCCACTACAAAAAATGTCAACACAACAGTCTTCCCGTACAAACTCAGCGTCCTCTCCCTTTTACCGTGTTACACAAGACGACTTACTACTTTTCGGTGTTTGTTCTCTGATGTTGCCAGCTTAACGGAAATCTCATGTTTATTCTTGCCTCACTGTTTACTCTTGTTCTGGTTACCCATATATTTTATTATTCCTGTAAAAACACAATTTTACTAAAATGGCACTTACACCCTTATTTACTTCAAGCCTTCAATTAATGAACAAAATGGTTGCTAAGTTTGTTCACAAAATAATATTTCATCTTCTATCTCAAATTAGTCAGCTTTTCATCACTTTGTTGTATACTCATTCACGTCTAATCACTAATTTCACCATTTTCGGTACAATTTCTATTCACTTTTCTCGCATAAGGTAAACTGTACCAACTAACGTATTTAGTAGCGTAAGAAAGTACTGCAAAATGGCGAGGGCAGGAGTAAAAACCATTATTATATCAGTGATAGACAACTGGTTCAACCAACTACTAGGAGCACATAATAAATCAATTACTTTTCCTTGTATAGCCTACATATGCAAAAAAAAAAAAAAAAAAAAAAATAATAATAATAAGCAAGTCGTATTTCATCTGGAACATATTGCGACTTAAAGATGTGAAAGAAAAGTTCTAAATTCACCTTCAGAAACCCATAATAACTTTCCTACACTTTCATTTCATTTCATTTATTCTTCTTTTAAATGGTGCAGTTACGGCATAACCTTTTCTTCCACTCAACCATTTGAACATTCTACATAAAATTTACATGATATAAATAACTGAACACTACAAAATGAATAATTAAACGCTATCAAACAAACAAAAAATGAACACTAAAAATCATACAATATCAACTACAATTAAAACTTCTTGTTCACATTAGTTACAATTCTTAAAGATAAAATTGAAATAAATTTAGATAATATGAACAAAATGTAAAATAAATTTTACTGTGTAGGGAGTGGCGTAAAGAGATTTTCAGTAAAAATTTCTATCACTCAGAATTTAGTAGATGTCCTAAGTTCAAAACCAGTTCATGCAACAATACCGAAATATGTAATTAACAATTTACAAACAGTCAACATTCATTTTCATACATTTAATTTTCCGTGTGTTGCAGTAGTTCAGCGTAAAGAAGACTATACATTATAGCTGATGAAAACTCACTAAACCATCTCCACTTTCACTGACTCTGTGGCCAACTCGACCATTTACTGTTCACAATTTTTAACTCCAGGCTATATCAAAGTGAGGAACTGAAGAAAGAGGTACCATTTTATTGATGCATTTACCGATTGATTGATAAATTCATGGATATGCCCTGAAGCTTGGCTACAGGCATAGGTGCGAGTAGCAAATGAATGGGGGTGTGAGGGAAAATGAGTGCAGTGGCGGACTGAAACATAAATGTTGTTTTACTCTGTGAAGACAGCTTGTAGTTCCAAATAAATGCCTCTGGGATTCCAAATGCCACTTTAATTAGATACCTGTACAAAAAATAATCTAGTAGATCTACATAATCTAATGATATACATTTACGGAACAAAATAAACGAAAAAAAAATAAACATTATGCAGAGATTACACAAACTTAATACAGATCTACAAACGCTTTTACACTAATGAAACGGATTACAAGGAACATTTTTCTTCTCTCCTTTCGACCCTTTCTGCTTATGTTGATGTCCATACTGTATGCTATGAACAATAGACTCCAGCATCAGTCTACTTCACGCAGCAGATTGACCTGACAACGTGATAACTTTCAATTATGCAATTCTAGAGTGACTGCACTCCCACTAGTGTGTCTCCGAATGAATGCACTGGGAGCCAGTTACTCTCTATGACCAGGCCTGTGCTAATCAACCATTTCCGGAGATAAATGAAATGGCTTGGGAGAACACTCCCATTATTGGTTAATGAGTAGTATACATTTGTATTAACAAATATCATCAAAGTTATGCTATGGAACATGTTTGAAACAGAACCAACAGATGCATAAATTGACCAACATTTATGTTTTTTTTTTATGAACACTAATAGGAGAAAAGCAATTAAAGGTCTTATAAAGGGGAGGTATTTCGATTTCTGAGAAACCGAAACCCGTTCTTGATTTTTTATTAATAAATTTGGATTTATGTTCAAAATCCTATTTTCGGGTCTTCAGTTACAAGCCCCGGATTTTGTGAGAAAAGGAAGAACACTAGTTTAGTATTTTGTGAACATATTTCATTGCGCTTTTGTTTTGAGATTCGAAGTAACTGGAAAATGAATTAAACAAGATGTCCAATGGAAAATATTTAAGCTATATGATTACGTAGATGCACACTGTTGATAAAATGATATAATACATTAAAGTGTGGTAGAAAGAGAGTACATTTGTAGGCATCATAAGCTAATCGCAGTATTGTCAGAATAAAAGAAATACATATTTATTTGATAGGAAGCTGGTATTAAATCTTAATTAGTCTACATGTCTTTGTATGTTTTAGTGTGTTTATTGCTGGTAGTTTTCGCATTGAAAGGCTCTATTGCTTCAAAGCTGATAATATCACGATTTAATTAATTAATTAATTACGTGAATTGGGTTACCGAACTTTGGATCAGGTTGCGTTAAGCTAAATACTGAATTAATTGACAAGTATATGGCTTGCCTGACCTTATATCCTCTTAACCTCTATCCTTGAATACTCCCAATTATTCAATATACATACAGATTTTTGTTTTCTACCATACTTCCGTTCAAAACATGATTTTTTTTTCAAAAATCGAAGTTTAATTGTTATGCTCAATATTTTGTTTCATAAAAATTATTTTTTGGTGGTAGTGGGGGGGGGGGGGCTTGAATAAATTTCAACTGAATGTAGGCAAACTATCCAACACGGTACCTGTCTGCTGAAAGCAGATATTTTAAAATGAATTACGTAGTTTATGAGAAGTAAAAATGAAAAGCCAAACCAGGTACTGAAATAAATAATAAACCAGGTTTCAGAAAACAGAAAACTAAGTTTTGAATTTTTTAAAAAAGAATGCTGTTGTTTAAATTATAGAATTCTATAAGGTTTATTTCTATTTATGTCTATATAAAAAGTCATGTTTTTTGCTATATTAAGTTACCGTATCTTCCGCTCCTAAAATGTTCAAGCAAAACTCCAGTCCAACTTTCAGAGCTAAACTTTTGCATACCTATTTGTCCCACACGAAGACTAGCAATTATGTTCTTCCTTCTGGTTAGGGATAGTAAAATTTCGCGACTCGCGAATTCGCGAAAATTTTAAACAGTTAAGAAATCACATGGAGTAGATAGACAGTTCTTAAAATTTTGTGAAAATGTGCTTTTTAAACTCATGAAATACTCGCGAAATATGGACATTTTGCTTCCATCCACGAATTCTGAGATCTAAAATATTTATTCATTCACTCACGAAAATATATGATTCGTCTTCAAAAATCTATCATCGTACTCCACGTAGCACGGAGAACGTTAAAATGTTGTTTTATTTGTAAATAATGTTAATTTTATGAGTGTTGGATGTAAATGTATTATCAATGTTTCCGTGTAAAATTGAACTGCTGTATCTGAAACCATGTGTAAATAAATAAAATGTAGTACACTGAATTCTCCATAGACGGCAATAAATTTGCAAACATGGATTGTCATCTAGCGGGGAAAATACGAACTACATGATCACAAGGACATTCATTGTGTGCGTTGGGCAGTATCCATGCAAGGTTTATGTCTAGAGTTTTACAACGTAATTGGAAAAATTTATCATTTTTAGCTACGCAAGAAATTTACGAAATTCAACACCTTTATTCAAGACATTCTACTGCTCCTTATCATGGTATCGGAATATAACCTACGACCATCGGAAATAGATATTTTTAGCTCAAAGATTTTCAAACAGCTAAGAAAAAACGAAATACCATATGGTGTAGTCTATTCTTATTTGATATGCTAATATTATTGTTGTTGTTAGAAGTAATGATGCACTGTAGTGTTTTCAGTATGAAATGGCAATACTGCTGTATCTGACACACCTTGTGAAAATAAATAAATAAATTATTTTTAGTGGTCACAAAGCATCTTATAAACTCTGCTAGACTGATGCGCTTTAGATAGGTTTGATATTTACTTAATTCATCAGTTAATATTATTACAGTACATAGAAAATACAGAAAATTAAATCCAAAACTGTCTATAGCAAAGTACACATACGGTTTGTGTGCTGGCAGTGCATTTTCCCACTCACCTTCAGGTAAAGAATATTTTGTTTTCGTTTGAAGAAAAGCAAGGGGAGTTTTACTTCATCAGCATTAAAGCAAGCTGCCATTTTGTGTTCCCCGAAACCAAGAAAAACATAAGAAGTATGGAAGGCAACAGCTCCTTGTTGTAACTCACCCAAACAGGAGTAATATACATGTGTGTAAACTCCCCAATTAAGCATACACAAAGCACGGAGATGCCTTCCTCAAAAGGAGTAAAGAAGCGTTCTGAGCACGTTCTTGGATGAGAAGTAGTGAAACACTTTCATTACAGATGTGACAAAGTCATTATGTACGCCCTCCCTTATGTACAGTTATAAATATACGCAGAGAGACAGAGAGAGAGATTTATACTTAAAATACGAAATTTGGGATTGGGAGGTAATTTGGGAGACAAAATTTGGGAGTTGATTAGGCGCACCCAAACAAGAAAAAAGTTCCACATGACTCAAACGTTTTTTAGATACAGGGATCCAACTTCGAGACCAAAATCGACTTGTTACAATAGCAAATAAAATACGAGGGCCGTTCAAAAAGTCTCGAGACCAAATACTGTACCTTCCCCCGTATAAAGAAACCAAACAGACCTGCACCTTTGGCATTTTGTGTAGTTGTAAGTCAATATGCATGTAACGGTTTCGTAAAAAGAGCAAATCTGTCCACGAATTTTGTCTTCCTTTACAGGTCGCCAACCGAACCCCTGTCGGTGATACCTGAACTGAGTTGCACTTTCCCTTTCTTGGGTCGCGGACTGCGTGTGTGCTGCCACTGACAGCTATGCTTTTGCATCGAAATTATGAAACCAGCTTTTATTAGTGATGACGACTCTATCCAAGAAGCTCGGGTCATTTCTGAGCCTGCTCTTCCACGAACAACACGTCATCACTCGATTTGCTTTATTTTCATCACAGAGCACATGCGGAATCGACTTCGCGGGAATCTTTTTGTACCCCCGAATTCTTTCTAACTATATCATCAACGGAACCCACTGAGCTGTTTATTGAGTCTGATATCCTTTGGATGGTGATTCTTCTATTCTCTCTCACTATGGCTTCGATGATGATTGTCTCTGTTGAGGCTGTGGACCGGCGTCCGGTTCGAGGGACGCCTTCCACGCTGACCTGACGATCCTTATAATACATTATGCCACTCAAAAACTCGCGGACGGGGTAAGACATCTTCCCCAGAGGATGCCCTTATTTCATGGCGATCTTCTGCAGGCGGAAGCAGAATTTTATGGCCATCCGTTGCTCCTGCTTCAACTTCATCTCGGCCTCATTTCGGGGATCACTGACGGATTCTGGTGGCGATCCGTAGAGGCACATGTGACGCACACAATGCACTGGCTTAAGCAGCCACCAACCTTTCGTTTCCGTTAACATTACGGATTATCTACTCACCAACTTAAAATTTATATCTATTGATTTACATGTTTCAGCCATCTTCTGTTCTGCCGAAGTAGAGTTTTTCTCTTCTTTCAATACTGTTTAATTATTAAATTTTATTAGCATGGGCTGAAATAGCAGTAGTGGCCCAAGCACGTCGCACATCTACAGGATGACGTTCTTTGGTGAGCACTCCGTCGGAGGCAACGATAAGGAAGTTTGCAGCCAGGGTCTTAATTTAGGTCCTCTCCACTTTCATCTAGTGAAGCAGAAGAGAACCTCAGTCCTGGACTCTTACACAATTATAGCTTATGATTGTTTCCACTAGCTGTATGTCAGTAGAATATATTAATTTTATCTTCATAATTAGTGTTCTTCCGAAAGGAGTGAGTCTTTTAAGGTACATTAAGCCCTCTCCATTTACTGCGGTCCTGTGCTCTCCTTTTTGTCTCAAACGCTTTATCTTCCTTACTGTCAGAGTTAGATTCCTCTTCTACTTTCTCCCTAAACCATACCTTCAATCCCTACGTAGTCACTGTCCTAAGCTATTGATTTTCTTCTTCTTTATTGTCTTTGATATTGTTCCCTCTCTTCTATTCTCTTCATCCCATCCTCAATCTTCTGCATCCACTTGATTTTTTCTCTTCAACGTTCACATTTCAAATGTTTCCAATTCTCTTTCTTCTCTCTTTCGTAAAGTCCACGTTTCTGTTCCATATAACACAAAACATTCAAATAATTATTTACGTCGTAAACAGTAAGCACAACTGCGGTGACTTAGTGATAGAACACTCGCCTGCGATGCTTGGGGTCCTTGGCTCGATTCCAGCTCATATCAAGCGGGTTTTGTGGTATATAAACACCGTAAACCTGGGCTTCTTGGGGTGCTCCAGTTTCCTCCCACTTCCTTCATTTCATCAATTCTCCCATCATCATCCATACGGCCTGAGCCAAAGTTGGCTAAAGGCCTTAAACGACATTGAAAAACAAAAAGGATAAACACTCAAAATGACTATGAAGAAGAATGATATGACAACAAAGAGAAAAAAGTCACTTGTGAGAAAGATCAGATAGCTAAAACAATCACCACATACATCAACAAATATATTCTTAATATATATTTTTTTCTCACAGTTCTCTTCATCATGCTTGCTCATTCTTCAGTACGAATTTTCATTTTTTTTTAAATTGAAACAAGGAAAGGAACTCCATACTAGCTTAATACTTTTAACAAGTGTCAAACCACAAACAAGTCATCGTTCTTTTTATTAATTTGAGCTTCCAATCTGAGGCCAAGGCTCACGAGCAAAAACCATCACTAGAAATTATCTCACGGTCTGCTACCAAAGAAGAAAAAAGGGGGTATAAAAATAGGATTTCGAACTCAGGTAAACGATTCCGGCCGGAGTCTGTAACCAGTTCACAACAAACACGAACTACATGACCCAGTCAGCCATGAATATTCAATAGCAATTAACATACACCGTAACCATACTGCGACATTATTAATAGCTTCTATGCTAACAGAAAAGATAAAACAAGCCACATATAGTATTGTATATACAGAACGAAACTTGATCTCTTATTCCATCCAGTGACACATGCCAGAGGATGCGACCAAAATATACTGAGATTCACAGAAAATGCCCGATGGTGCATTGTCTAAATACAATAAGCGCAAGACAATATTCGGCACAGATTAAAGTAACCCACCGTTCCTAGCTAGCTACATGCAGTAGCTGGTAATCGCTAGGCGGTACAACTTTCTGTCCTTCATTTTTCTCCACTGGGCCACTTTTTATGAACCTAAGTGTACATAACATTATCTACAAACTCCTTCTTGCCTACTTATATTAATGCACTTAGTTTAAGTGAAAAATAATTTAGTAAAATGGATCATCATTGTTTATCTTCATGTTTGTTGCTTGCGAGATGTAATAGTGAATACAGTATCCGTGGCCTAGTCGTCACTATCGAATTCGAATCGGCACAGGAAAGATATGCAGGTTTGATTTCTGCTGCTCATCATTACCTCAGTGCCACAGATGAATGCTTGTTGTACCTGTCCTTGCCACTGCTGTCCCCTTCCATAACCAGAAAGAGCGCTCGTCGACAGATGTCACTCCTCAGACATAGGACAGTACAATGATATATCTGGCAGTCCGGTCCATAAATTTTAATTGTGGCATACGGACTATTGAACAACAATTCTTAACTGCTTTTCTAAGGTTGTTCCTAGCACAAAATTAAACTAAAATAAAAGAGTAACAATTGACTTTATTATCTCGTAACCACTTACTGAAAGAGTAACAGAAACTTTGTGCCAACATGTTATAAAAGTACTACAAAAACGGAACAAAATATTAAATGTTGAGCTCGCAGTACCATCGGAATTACGGAAATCTGTGAAATGAAGTGATAAGTGTTCTACCCACATTCTTATACTTCAATAAAGAATGTCATAAAATTCTTTGAAGCTCTGTAATATCCAGCGCCCTTCCAAATAGTAACACTGAAATACTTAGCATTCGATTTCACAGAATCCCGTGATTACTAGGCCGATGAAAACTTAAAATTATATAGCTGAATTTGCTGTAGTAAAATCGAATACTAATACAGAGAAATAATCTGCGGCACTTTTCGTACCTCTGTAATTTTTGTAGCTATATATGCAACCCACACTGTTAAAGAGTTTGGTGGGATGCATAAGCACGCGGGGATAAGATATTTTCTTCCGAAATAAAGGGTCGCATTCGCAACTTTACTTATCTATGGGATTTGTTAACTAAAAAGTTAATAAGGATGTCAAAACGAAATTTAAATGGTTTAAACTTATTAATGTGTGAGAAATAAAATAGGAGCGGTGTTATGGTACTGCGGCGGCATGAGCGTAATGAAAAGTGGTAGTCAAGCTCGGACACCGGAAAATGTTATTTTTTTACTGTGACTGGGTATATTTAAACCCTAGCCATATTAAAAATCGACGGTATACAGGACCTAAACACTTTATCACTTGTTTTCTAACCGGGCAAACTAAAATATTCGTTACACGTTTATCTAGATAAGGCCCTAATCGTAACGCTTACATATATAAAACTACTGTGTAACAATATGCAAAAAAAAAAAAAAAAAAACATATCTTGGAAAGTTTTCACAACGACTAAAAGACAAAAGTTCATGCAACTGACTACAATAATCACTGACTGACGCCAGTCGGCCATAACATGAAAATGAGTAACTAACGTAGTAGTACCAGCTGTTGCTGCTACAAAAAGACAAATACTTTTTGAGAAACTACAAGGGTTCAATTTGCACTCAGGGGCTCACAATACCATTTTTTCCTCTAGTAGTAATAGTACTAATAATAGGCTAGTAACGAAGTAAAAATGTTGGCGGAGAAAGGTATAGAACCCGAGTCATCCCAATCCGACCGAGCCTCCTCCTTTGGTCTACCGATCTACGAAGAATACGATAAATTAGTCACGTTTCTCGCTATAGGCCTATAATGAAGCAGTTCTATGTGGAAATTAATAACCTGGAGTGCATCAGGACGGATTGTGAACAAATGTTTAAATGTAACACTATAACTATAATAATAATAATAATAATAATAATAATAATAATAATAATAATAAT